>JAJIBD010000445.1:0-105747 GCA_021461705.1 Cryptotis parvus
CATGACTTGATGGAATGGTTTGAGGCTCTTTATGTTCCTGGAGCAAGCTGGTGCCCTTGGGCTCTACTTGCCTGAGACAGGTCATATGGAGATGTTACTGGTGCCTGCTCAAGCAAATCGATGATGAACAGGAAGACAGTGATACAGTGATACTACCACAGATCCCCCCCATAGAACTGGACAACTTTTCCTGAGTTTTTTCTGGCTATGTTGGACCCTCCTTTAAATTAAATAGCCATAATTAAAAGAGAAAAAATTGTTTGCCTCCTGGCCAGTGAGCGTGACTCTCAGTAATTCTAAAGGCTGGTGCTCAGAACAATCCTGAAGTAAAGATAAGGATCTCATGGAAGTTTGCAAAAATATATACCTGGTTGTATAATATTCATGGTATAGATACACACCCTTTGTGTTTCACCTCAGATGGCCTTCCTGCATTTCTGCAAAGTGATTTCAGGAGAGCTGTAGGAAGGACCCTGCTTGGGTAATTAGAATTTGAATGACTCAGGCCAAGTTCCTGCACGGATAGAATTGGTCCCTGTTGTGGACCTGGTCAGGGCCTAAGAAGTGTATCAAAGGAGAAGTTTCCTTCCATTCTCTCTGCCCTCTTGGCTCTCTGCATTTTTTAAATTCCTTTCTGCCTGTTTGCTATGTGGGTCTGATCACTGACTGGTGCACATGGTTCAGGGTGCAGTGGTCATCTTGGCTTGACAGTTCTAACTGTCAAGATTGGGGAAGATTGGGGCTTTCCTGATATTGCACTGTAAGGCCAAAACTTGTGTGAATAAAGCCTTTTGGAACTTTGCTGGATTCTAGAGTCTATGTCAATCCACTGGTTGCCAACCCCCATGGGAGAGAAGTGGATCCTGTCATGTTCCCCAATATTGTTGGGAAACTCAGTTGCCTCCCCATCTTAGAAGCAGTGTAACCCAACATAAAATGCCCCCTGAGCAATTCCTGTTTTCTGAGAGCTCCTCAGCACATTTCCTGTGCTGGAGGAAGAAGGCCCAGGTCTGACCAGGGACCCAGGGAGAGGCCTGAATGCTCTGAGCCACAGTCAGAACCTCCTCCCGGGGAGCACCTCCTCTGGGACACCAGCCTCCCCCCATATCCCCTCCTTTCTCCACAAAGGCTCCTCACATGCAAATCTGCACTTGGGACCCAGGATTAAAACAACATTCACAATCACCCCAACTTGGGTTCCCTCTCCCTGACACAAAGTCTGAGATCATGGACCTCGTGGGCAGGAACATGCGTCAGTGCTGGTTCCTCCTTTTTCTGGTGGCAGCTCCCAGATGTGAGTATCCCCTGGACAGAGGCTCAAAGGTGGGGATGTGGCCTCTGAGACGTGATTCACTGTGGGTGTCTGTCCCCAGGTGTCCTGTCCCAGGTACAGCTGTAGGAGTCGGGACCCAGCCTGGTGACACCCTTGAAGTTGCTGTCCCTCACTTGTTCTATCTCTGGATTGTCTCAAACAAGCAGTTTTCATGCTGTGCACTGGGTCTGCGAGGCCCCTGGAAAGGGACTGGATTGGGTTGGTCTATATGGAGTGAGAGAAACACAGTCTATAAACCAAGTCTTCAGTCCAGTGTCAGCATCTCCAGGGACACCTCCAAGAACCAAGTTTACTTAAAACTGAGCAACTCAGTCACTGAGGACACAACTGTGTATTATTGTGCAAGAGACACAGTGAAAGCAAGTCCCAGTGATTCCAGACAAACCTGCTGAAGAGACAGGGGAGCTGCAGGGGTGCGTGTGACCCCCAGGGGACGCTCTGGTCCCTGACTACAGGGCTGAGCTCCAGGGGCAGGTGGAGAGGGGTTTGGGGTGGCTTTCTTTTCTCTTCAATTGAAATAAATAAAGCAAATTTTATAAATCTTTTATATATATTTTAGTCATTACTTCCTCTTTAGTACAAATCTGCTCCTCCCCCCTCTCAGAGTCAGCTAGAGAATTTTTGTCCCAGTAAGTAACCTGTGGTGGATTTTAATTCCTACAAAGATCAGTGCTATTCACAGAAAGAAGTTTCCCCCTTTAACTTTCTATCTGTATTAAGGGAAAACAATGACAATAGTCTGAGTGTTGATGCTTGTGGGTCACACCCTCGCTGCACATCTCCCAGCCCAAATTCCCACAGAACCCCTCACTGTCTGTGTCCCTGTGCTCGGCCTCTTCTTCCTAGTGATCTCAGCCTCCAACTTATTCCTCTCGGATCCCACAGAGTGTGGTTAGGATGCAGGGCTGTTGCCATGGCTCCTGTCCACTCTGACAGGAGTATTCTCATGTACCAAACAAGACCGACAGCCTCTGAATTTGTCCTTCTCCCTCTGACATACTTCAGTTAATCTGATCCTTTGCAGTAACACCCATGTTTCAGTAAACTGTGATAGTTCCCTTCCCTATAACTGCATAGCAGCCCATGTATCTACACCACAACTTCATATCATGAAACTGTCTAAAAGAGTAGGATTGTCTCCAGTCCAGGACACTCTATCAGATGCTGCAACGAATGTATGTTTACAAACATCTCAAGTTGATGTTTTCGTGTTTGGGTGTTGGTGCCAAGAGTGGAATCACTGGGAATTACAGAAACTCTATTTTCATTCTCATAGAAATCTTCTGGTGTTTTTCACAGATATTATATCACACAATATTCCCAACCAACCATGAAACCTTGTTCACTTTTTACTACATCCCAGTCAGCAATGCTCGTTTCCAATCTTGATATGGGACATTGTTCAGTTGGATCTTTCATTGTCCTTCTGAGTTACATTTTCCTGTCGATATGTACTACAGCAAAAACAAGAGAAGTTAAAAATTCTACATGACATGAAAATAAGAATGGATTAGAAAATGTTTTCATCATGAGAACCATTAGCGAGCTTGCTCATGTTATGAACACTAGCTTGTTCTTGGTTATTTAATGTGCAATCAGAGAAACATCGAAACAAACATGATCCTGTGAAGGAAACTCACCCACACCTTCTTCCCTTTGCACAATTAGGAGACAATTCATTGGAAAGAATTAAAAGATTGCTGGGTACATTCTGCGAGAGTCTTAAAACAGATTCATGAAAAATTAAAAAAACAACAGCTAAAAGGTAATTCTCTGCAATGTAAAATCTCCATTACAGATCATCCAAGAGGCAATGAGAGCATCTGTGCTAGTGAACTGGGCCCCTTCACCTCTGATCTCTCACTGCAGGCGCGGGGACTTTCATTCTGTGACGCAGTGAAGGTCCTATACTTCCAGAAGCCCCCCAACAGTCGAGCCAATGCCCTACAGTCCAGTCTGGAGAAAGGAGTCCCTGAGCTGAGTCACCTGAGGCTTGTTCACAGAAGTGCTCATGCTTTGCTCACTCAGCTGCTGCCTCAGGCCCTTCACACCGGACCCTGTCACTGCCCTCTGGGCTGTTGGACTTTCTCAGCATTTGGGCAGTGATGCCTGGAAACAGCAGCAGGGGAGCACAGGGAGGACAGACAGTGAGGACCTGCTGCTGCAGCCTTTGCTGGACACAAGGCCAGTAAGTTGGACACTCACAGCACCTGCCTCGCCGTGTGTCTGATCGCGAAGGAACCCCAGGACTTCACTCGCTGAGAGCTTGGAAACTAATTTATACTTTCCAGTTTTATAGTTTTCTTTTTGTTGACATATCTATAAAATATAGAACAAACATTATTCAGTTCTACAGTTCCACAAAGCTAAAGAAACCGTATTTGTAAAGGTTCAGGACTGTGAGTAATCCAGGACTCCCCCTGACATGAATAAATAAGCAATAATTCTGTACAATGGCAGACTTCAGTTCAAGCTACTGAACCAAACACAGAGGATGCATTGGTAGGAGCATGAGTGGAGCCACCCCATATCCCACCAGAAAACACCCAATTGTCTGTATTTACCTTTAACGTCTTCTTTGTTTCTTTTTTTTCCCTACCTGGTAGTCACAAATATCTCTGAATCAGGCACAGTGCTTACAAACTCAGATCTGCTGATAGGTTTGGATTTTTTTGTAAGTAAGAGAAACATTTTTTTTCTTTCATTTATGTCTTTTGCATATTTTTATGTTAGAGCAATATCCCTACTAGTGTAGACAAAGAAAAATGGTTAATGCTAAGCTTTTGTAATATAGGAGTTAATTGACTCTGAATAATATTTGCTCCAACATATTTATCTGACTTAAGCATCAGTTAATGCAGGGGCATATGTTAATGCAGGGAGAAAGGTGGAATTGAAGAGATATGCCCGGGGCCAGAGGTTCTTTATTCTTTTGGCTATTTCTTCAATGTTTTTTGAAGGCAGTCCATGCTGCTATCTTCCTCCTGCGCAGCTCAGGTTTTAGGTTGTTCATCATGTTGACTTCTCGAACTAGGTACACATAGCTGCTGTATTAGGAGATGTTTCTTCCATTGAGAGTGAATGGGGCCTCCGGAACTAGTTCATTTTTCATGAACATAGTTTTGTTGAGATTCAGCTGTAGACCTATCTTTCCACATTCTCAATCAAAGTCAGTCAGCATTTGTGCCGCTTGGCTAATGTTTGGTGTTATTAGAATGATGTCATCAGTGAAGCGGAGGTGGTGTAGTTGCCAACCGTCTTCACTCCCATACATTCCCATTCTAATGGTCGCATAATGTTTTCAAGGGTGGCACTGAAGAGTTTGGTGAAATGGTATCTCCCTGCTGAACCCCTCTTTTGACATCGATGATCACTTCTTTGTAGAATGGTGAGATCCTGGTCGTGAATCCATAATACAGCTGATGAAGGATCTTGATGTATTGGGTTTGAACACCCTGTTTGGCTAGGGCTTCGATGACTGCTTGAGTCTCCACAGAATCAAAGGCTTTCTTTCACTATCACTATCCTCCCGTTGATCATCTATTTGCTAGAGCGGGCACCAGTAATATCTCCATATGTCCTGTCTCATGCTAGTAGAGCCCAAGGGCATCTATTCACTCCAGGAACATAAAGAGCCTCAAACCATTAAATTAGGTCATTGGAATGAACTAATATAATTGTTACTGGTATTTGGCATATCAAATAAAACAGGGCAGCTTGCCCGGCTTGCCATGCAGGTGGCATACCCTTGTAGTCACCTCTAAATATACCATTTTTAGATGAACCGCGCCACTGCAAGCTGCCGCAAGAGACGGGCTGTGATAGGCTGTCGCTGGGTGGAGTTATGATAAGAGGGAAGTCGGATGTGGAAAATGGAGGCCCAATGGAGTGGGGGGATAATCAGACTTGTTGTGCGGCTCTGCTGGGGTGGCGGGCCAGGGCTAGACCCGCCCATCCCCCTCCTGTGCGCCTCGTGAGCGGATGGGCACAGGGAGAGCAAGTAGCAGCTCTGCCCCATGTCTTCGAGGCGGGGTGATTTCCTACACATGCTCACGCTGGCCGGGCCTTCTCTCTTCTCGCCTGACACCGCCAAGATGGTGTTCAGGCGCTTTGTGGAGGTCGGTGCCTATGTCTCCTTTGGACCTCATGCAGGGAAGCTGGTCGCGATCGTCGATGTTATCGATCAGAACCGGGCTTTGGTTGATGGTCCATGCACTCAAGTAAGGAGACAGGCTATGCCCTTCAAATGCATGCAGCTCATGGACTTCATCCTCAAGTTCCCACACAGTGCACGCCCAAAAGTATGTCCGAAAAGTTTGGGAAAAAAGCAGATATCAACAATAAATGGATGGCTACAAGGTGGGCCAAAAAAGATTGAAGCCAGAGAAAGGAAAGCCAAAATGACAGATTTTGATCATTACAAAGTCATGAAGGCAAAGAAAATGAGGAACAGAATAATCAAACTTGAGGTTAGGAAGCTCCAAAAGGCAGCTCTCCTGAAGGCTTCTCCCAAAAAAGCTGCTGCTGCTGCAAAAGGCGCAGCCGCCAAGGTTACAGCTAAAAAGGCTGCCGCAGGCAAGAGAGCCCCCTGCCCAGAAGGCGCCTGCACAGAAAGCTGCAGGCCAGAAGGCAGCAGCGCCTCCGAAAGCTCAAAAGGGTCCGAAAGGCTTTCTTTAATCCAATGAATGTGAGACAGAGTGGCATCTTGAACTCCCTACAAACTTCAATGGTTACCGTGTGGATATAGTCAATTGTGCTGAATCTTTTTCAGAAGCCAGCTAGCTTGCATGGCTGTCCCACATCTAATGTTCTGCCAATCCTGTTCAGGATTACTCAATTGAACAGCTTGTACATGACAGACAGCAGGCAGATGGAGCAATAGTTACCAATGTCGTGGATGTGTCCCTTCTTGAACAGTAGAATTGTCTTGCTGGTTTTCCATTGGGAGGGCACCTTGCATTCAGACAGGTAGCGTGTGAAGAGCCAAGCCAGTGTATTGATGAGTACTGAAGGAAGATTCTTCAGGTGTTTGGGTCTGAATTTGTCTGGGCCTGGTACTGTTCCCTTCTTTATCGATGGAAATGGCATGCCGGATTTCAGAAGGGAGAATGTTGGGAATAACATATCCATCCTATGGAATTTGGTATGTGGGCAGGAGGAGGTGGCTATCAAAGAGATCTGAGTAGAAGTCAAGGATAATCTTCTCCATTCCCTTTCTTGTAGAGTCAGGGATGCTCTCTCATTTGCCAAGGCATTGAAAATTAGATGGGCTGGGCCTGTAATGTGTTTTTGGAGACGACCGCTGGACTAGAGCCATTACTGACTGGATCCCACGGGATGTCAAAAGATCACGTGGTCGCCCACTACAGGATGGTCAGACTTCTTCGTCAAGACGCTGAAGAAACAGTTTAAGGCTCTTCGTATTCCTGAAGCAACCAGATGCCATTGGGCTACACTGGCATGTGATAGTGTCAAATGGAAATATTACTGGCGCCCGCTCTAGCAAATCGATGAATAACAGGATGTCAATTGATCAAGTGATCAAGTCTCAGTTGCTGATGGATCAACTTAAGATCCTTACATCCCAAAAGGTCGGACCTAACGAGAGACTTGGATGGACCCAGGACAAGCTGTAAGGTAGCTACCCTGGCTTTGATAAGAGACAGATCAAACTCCATAAGAGGGGTAATAAGTTAAGAGGAAAGTCATGGAACAAATTTTTGTCATGAACCAAAAATGAACAACTGATTCAGTCCGAACTAACTTGGTTTGGGGACCATAGTCTGTGAAATATAGTGTGATGTTCCCAGGAAAACCACCCTCTGCCATGAATCCAGACAGACCATTTTAAGCTAATGCAGGTTGTAGATAAAAAGTCTGTATCTCTTACTGTGTTTATACAAGAAGACAATAAATAGTATCAATAAGTGAATTAATATGATTGCTGGAACAGACCAAAAGGAAACAGAAAATAATATGCCCCTGGGTGGAATCCCACCCCTGGTCAGACTCCTAGAGAAGTCTAATGTGCTGTGAGCCCTAGGTGGAGTCCCGCCCTTGGGTTAGGGCTCCTGGGAGATTTTCCCTGAAGCAGGGGCTTTACATCTGTTCATTGTTCATCACACCCATCTGTATTTGCTGTCCCAATCCCTCATGATCTCTCTATTATTAGCCAGGTTCACTTGAATTAAACTAATACTGGTTACAATGAATCTGATGTTCCATTCCCTTGTCCATCAGTCTGGGCAATGGGGCAGTCATCAGACCGAAAGCATCCTGGGGGTCGGATCGATAGCCCAGTGGGTAGGGTGTTTGCCTTGAACTGGGCCGGCCAATGCCGGCATGGGTTCGATCCCTGGCATCCCATATGGTCCCCTGAGCACCACCAGGAGTGATTCCTGAATGCAGAGCCAGGAATAACCCCTGAGCATCACCGGGTGTGACCACAAAAAAAAAAAAAAAACGCATCCTGGGACCCCATTGAACTCAGACACCCAGCCATCCTCCTGGCTCTGTACTCAGGGGTCACTCCTGGTGGGGGCTTGGGTAACCATAAGCGGTGCAGGGGAAACCTGATCAGCTGCATGCGAGGAGAACATGTTACCCCTGCCTGCCTCTTCCTCCCCTGTTTGCTGGGGTCCATCCTGGGCAACAGGAATGCACCAGGGATGCTTTGAGTATGAAGGGAAAACACACAGACATGAAAGGAGCAGCAGGGAGGACAGGGGCTGACATCCTCATGCACAGAGAGCCCCCAGCCCACACATTCATATTTATCACTAGAACAGGAGTCGTCAGAGCAACAATCTTAGGGCACTTCGCCTCACTCTGTCTGGGCTAAGCTTATACACATCCGAGTACCGTACACTGTTAGAATAAACAAGTTTAACCCAGAGATGGTTTCCTCTGGGAGAAAGAGCAGACACAGGAGCTGCCTCAGTGGTTTTCCACACATCAGGGTCTGTTTTCTGGCCATTCTGCCTTTCTCCTGATTCTATCTTAATTATTTCCCAGACTTTGATACCTGTGGCAACTCAGTGGACCTTTTGTCTATATGGTAGGACTAACACTTACCAGATAGGAGCACATTATAAAAATCATTTCAGCTTTTCTCTGTCAATTTACATCTGGACATTAAAGTAGGACTGTACACAAAACAGTTTATGTGCGAAAATGAAAAATACCACATAATATATAGTTATGTAATAACTGAATGATGTAAAATAAAACAGCTTTTGAATCTTCTCAAGGTCACAAAGAACTTGCAGATTACCATGCCTATTGAGTCTTATTCTCTCTGCTGTTCAAATCCCGAATTTAAATAGAGAAGGACATGCAAATGAGCCTCTCTTGAGATGATGAAAACTGCCCTGCCCAGACTCAGCTCTGGGAGAAGAGTCAGGTCAGGGTTCCAGGGCTCATCTTGAGTCAGACATAACCAACATGGAGTGTGGGCTGAGCTGGCTGCTCCTGGCTGCTGTGTTAGGAGGTAATTCATGGGCCCCAAGAGACACGGAGCATGGAAGTGAGGGCAGTGGCAGATCCTCTGTGTGAGGAGGTTTCCTGACCAGGATGTCTTTTGTGTTTACAGGGATCCAGTGTGAGGTGCAGCTGGTGGAGTCTGGGGAGACTTGGTGCAGCCCGGGGGATCCCTGAGACTCTCCTGTGCAGCCTCTGGATTTACCTTTAGCAGCTACTGGATGAGCTGGGTCCAGCAGGCTCCAGGGAAGGGTCTAGAGTGGGTCTCAACCATTGATGGTGGTGGTGGTAGTACATACTATGCCGACTCTGTGGGGGCCGATTCACCATCTCCAGAGAGAACAGCAAGAACACGCTCTATCTGCAAATGAGCAGCCTGAAGGTGGAGGACACGGCCCTGTACTACTGTGCGAGATACACAGTGAGGGGAAGGCCCTGTGGGCCCAGACACAAACCACCTGCAGGAGGAAGCAGGGGTGTGCTTCAGGGTGCAGGCCCCCAGGAGGCTCTGAGGACTCGGCCCTGGGGAAACATTGTTCATGACCAGATGAATCATCTTTCTGTGGAGATCAGGGACTCACCTGCCCCTCAGCTCTCAGAGGACCCCACGGGTACCTTCTCCTGTGGTTATGGCTCAGAGTCCTCCATCCCCACTGTGGGCAGGAAAGACTTTGTCACACTCTCTGCTTTTGTTGGGAAGATTCCAGTGATGGTGTAGCAGACAGATAGGGAAAGGGACCCACACAAGAAAGTGAGTTCTTAGAATGAAAAGTACCAACTAGTCCTAAGACTATTTGACCACACTTCTGGACACAGGAACTATGACCCAATAAGGCCTTTTCCTGGTGCCACTGCAGGCTAGAGAGAAACTGAATGCCCTTGGAGCCAAGCTCTAGCAGAAATAAAGGCCAGGAACTGATGTCAAAGATTAATTGTTCCCAACTCTTACCCTTGGCAGCTGCCTGAGTCAAGGACTCCACCTAGGTAGAAAGATCTGCATGGGCCTGATTGGGAGACCCCTATGGAAGCCGACCTGAACAAAGGAAGCGCATGACATGTGCTTCCAGCGCAACTGAGTTGCCTGCACATGTGTGTTGCCACCTGTGCACATGGTGCCTAAGCACATGTCACCCACATAACCCCCTTGAGAGGTGAACCTTCCTACTTCAATGCTGGGACATGGACTGAGGCTGTCTCCACTCTGGGGAAGCCCATACATCTCTGTGTGCATTGTGCTCTCTCTCTCTCTCTCTCTCTCTCTATATATATATATATACACATATGTATATATATATACATATATATATGTATATATATATACATATATATATATTTCTCTGTCTCTCTCTTTAACTCTGTCTGTCTCTCTCTGTTTCTCTAACTCTGTCTCTTTCTGTCTGGCTCTCCAACTCTCTCTGATTCTGTGTCTGTCTCTATCTTTCTGTCTCCCTCTATCTCTTTGTCTCTATCCTATCCTTTGCTTCTCTCTCAGTCCCTCTCTCTCTCGCCCTCTCTTCTCCCACCTCCCTTCCTAATATCTATGAATAAAACATGTTTTGCATCACTGGCCATCTATTCTTGAAATTCTTTGCTTTGTGGGAAATACAAGGAGTCTGAGAGGTTGGGTATGGTCTAGGCTGACTTTCCTTTCAGAAAAAATCCTTTTTGAAAAGAATCCTTTCTGAAAGGACCCACAGAATCCTCTTAGTCAATATGTGATTTCCCAGCCCTTCTCTGAATGTTAGGAGTTGGGGGAGAGCGAGCAGAGATTTCCTTCTCATGGTGCCATTTCCTCACCCTTTGCCTCACGCGTGCTTCACTGGGGACCGTACGGAACCAGCGAACCACACCTTCCCTGAGGCCCCAGAGGTACATCCTCCTCTTCATAAATTAAAATCACTGTATCACTGTCTTCCCGTTCATCATCAATTTGCTCAAGCGGGCACCAGTAACATCTCCATATGACCTGTCTCATGCAAGTAGAGCCCAAGGGCATCTGCTTGCTCCAGGAACATAAAGAGACTCAATCTATTCCAGAACGATGTCTATAATTGTTACTGGTATTTGGCATATTAAATACCACATGGGTAGCTTGCCAGGCTTTGCCGTCCGGAATAAATTAAAATAATATTTAAAAACGTTATTCTTTCCTGTTAGAAGACACTGCTCCACAAAGAGATACCATGATGTCTATTCAACAGTGTTCAGATCCTCTCTAGTATTCTCAGAAACACCTGTCCCCACGGACCTCTTTCCCCTAATCCAGACTCAGGTTGCCTTTAACTGGTCATCCTATACCTGTGTGTCCTGCTGTCTGGGATTGGTTGACCTCTTGCCTCTCACCCACTCTCGAGATGGATATTCAAAGCTTACCATTTCTTTGAAACCTCAGCCATTGTGGTGGGAGAAACCAGGCCCTGTGACACCTGCAACTCAGAACCTCCACAGCGAGACAGAGGCAGCGACCCAAAACATCAGTGCTCTCTGAGCACCCACTCCCCTGGCATCACAGATATTCCACACATAGAGCCCAGGAACCTCCTTACACTGAGGATCCTTACGGGAACCATTGAGCATGTGACTCTGAATGATAATTTTCAGCGTGGATCAACCCTAATCTCTAATAACCTCACCACAAACTGAAATTGAGGAATAGAATCTAAATTCCTTATCTCCAGTCACATTGTTACTCACTGAACAGCACTCCTGTTTGGGTGACTTCTCTAGGTAAACATCCAAACGCACACTAAGTCTTATTAAGTTGAAAAAGAAAGGGTGGGTCAATGTCAATGACAAAGACTAGAATAAAACTGTGATCCTTACTGTGAATCACACTATCACCCAAGGACCCAATGGCTAAATGAGGATAAAATGGGGGAAACTAACAGACTGTGATAGTCACATTCTGGGGCCACCTGCAGGGGGCGTGCACACCCGCTCAGCAGAGCTGCAGCCCAGGAGCAGGAGCACGGTGGGGGGGGTGGGGGGGTGTTTCTCCTCCAGGGCCCTGGTTTCCTGTGGGAACAGCAGCAGCAAAATGCTCTAATGAGCACATTGGAAGTAGTGTGTGCTCCAGTGCAGGTTTCCGTCTAACACTGATTCACTGATCTGCCCAGGTATGCTGGTCCAGAGACTCTCACACATGGGGCAGAGCTGTTCCTTGCTCTCCTGTGCAAAGCCGTTCATGAGGCAGTCGGGAGGCATGGCGGGTTCTAGCCCTGGCCCACCACCTCGGCAGAGCCTCACAACAAGCCAGACCACCGCTCCTCACTCCACGGGCGCCGCCATTTTCCACTTCTGGACTTCCCGCTCGTCAGAACTCCACCCAGCAGACCAGCCCATCACAGCTCGGATCACCGACACCCACCCTGCCGCAGCTTATTCCTCAATCCGGCCCAGGTATGCTGGTCCAGAGACTCTCACACATGGGGCAGAGCTGTTCCTTGCTCTCCCCTGTGCAAAGCCGTTCATGAGGCAGTCGGGAGGCATGGCGGGTTCTAGCCCTGGCCCACCACCTCGGCAGAGCCTCACAACAAGCCAGACCACCGCTCCTCACTCCCACGGGCGCCGCCATTTTCCACTTCTGGACTTCCCTCTCGTCAGAACTCCACCCAGCAGACCTGCCCATCACAGCCCGGATCACCGACACCCACCCTGCCGCAGCTTATTCCTCAATCCGGCCCAGGTATGCTGGTCCAGAGACTCTCACACATGGGGCAGAGCTGTTCCTTGCTCTCCCTGTGCAAAGCCGTTCATGAGGCAGTCGGGAGGCATGGCGGGTTCTAGCCCTGGCCCACCACCTCGGCAGAGCCTCACAACAAGCCAGACCACCGCTCCCTCACTCCACGGGCGCCGCCATTTTCCACTTCTGGACTTCCCTCTCGTCAGAACTCCACCCAGCAGACCAGCCCATCACAGCCCGGATCACCGACACCCACCCTGCCGCAGCTTATTCCTCAATCCGGCCCAGGTATGCTGGTCCAGAGACTCTCACACATGGGGCAGAGCTGTTCCTTGCTCTCTCCCTGTGCAAAGCCGTTCATGAGGCAGTCGGGAGGCATGGCGGGTTCTAGCCCTGGCCCACCACCTCGGCAGAGCCTCACAACAAGCCAGACCACCGCTCCTCCTCACTCCACGGGCGCCGCCATTTTCCACTTCTGGACTTCCCTCTCGTCAGAACTCCACCCAGCAGACCTGCCCATCACAGCCCGGATCACCGACACCCACCCTGCCGCAGCTTATTCCTCAATCCGGCCCAGGTATGCTGGTCCAGAGACTCTCACACATGGGGCAGAGCTGTTCCTTTCTCTCCCTGTGCAAAGCCGTTCATGAGGCAGTCGGGAGGCATGGCGGGTTCTAGCCCTGGCCCACCACCTCGGCAGAGCCTCACAACAAGCCAGACCACCGCTCCTCTCACTCCACGGGCGCCGCCATTTTCCACTTCTGGACTTCCTTCTCGTCAGAACTCCACTCAGCAGACCTGCCCATCACAGCCTGGCTCGCGTGGCCACTTCGCGGTCGTGCGGTTCATCAATATATGCTTTATTTGGAGGTGTTTTAAAGTGTTTGCCTCCCGCTCGACAAGCCTGGCAAGCTTCTCGTGTTGTATATGATATGCCAAATTCCAGTAACAATTATATTTGGTCATTCCCATGACCTAATATAATGGTTTAAGGCTCTTTATGTTCCTGTAGCAAGCCGATGCCCCTGGCTCTACTGGCATGAGACAGGACATATGGAGATATTACTGGTGCCAGCTCTAGCAAATAGATGATCAACGGGAAGATCGTGATCGTGATCGTGACTGATTCACTGGGAAAATTTACACACTTAGGGAGCAAAGGCAATATTAACGGTGGTGTCTACGGCATCAGGACACCTCATAGCTGGACAGTTGTTAGCTAGTTGTGCTGGGGAGTGGATCCAAACTGGTCCCCTGCAGTCCACATAAGGCCCTGCTGCAGATGGGCACACAGGAACACTCAGGGGATGAGCAGCTCCCTGAAACTTTGCTGCCCGAGGCTGTCTCCCAACTCACAGTCCCCTCACATGACCCATTCCTCAGGTGAGGCTGCAACCGACCCACATGACCTCTGCCCTCCTCTAAACTCTCTGAACTTTGTCAAGACCCCAAGACCCAGGCGCTAGACTCCTGCTCACTCCCAATGGGTGTGTCTCAATCTGTCTCTAATGTCTGTCTCTGGTGACTGCCCCAAGGACCATCTGACATGTGACTCTCATGAGGTCCGATGAGGCCTCACACCTGCTCACCCATGTCCTGAACACACGATTCAGGTTCAGGGAGGCCCCACACAGTTACTGAGTTCAGGAGACCTTAACCACACTTACCCCATGATACAATGAGAATCATGGTGGCCACCCTGTGTTGTCCATGTAGAGACAGTCAGGGACAGTGGGGAGCTGGTCAATCCCACGCCCTCTCTACATACTGACTCCCCAAACCTGCCTCCGTTCTCTCTGAGAGGTTGAACAAGAACCGTGCAGGTCTCTCCAGGTGCTGGGGAAACCGTGTTCTCTGCAGTGGCAATTCAGTGTCAGTGACATGGACAGCAACCAGAGAACACTTGCAGAGTGTGTGAATCTGTGCAGGAAGGCCAGGTCTGGGCCCAGTAGACTGAGAACTGAAGGACCTGCACTTGCTGTGTACCAGACCCTGACAGTGTTGGGATTCCTCAGGGATGACCCCCTAAAAAAGAGTCCTGAGGTTCAAGGGGATCTGCTGGGTGTGAGTCATGTGCAGTCAGAGCAGGGTTAGGTGCTTCAGGCCAGACCCATCATACCATGAAGGTCACCTGGGCAGAGGCTCTTCCTGGTCCCAATACAAACCCATTGCCAGGGGGAATGAACAAATCCACCCCATAACTACTTTGAATATTGAGGAGTAAAACTGCTCTAGTGAAGGAATTCTTACAGATGAGAACTGAGAGAACAAATTAAATTAATTTGTTCTACTTGGATTGGCCCCAAACTGTCAGAATTTCTGGGACAATAACATTGACTGTATGAAAGTTTGTGTGCACAGAGGGAGAACAGGAGCAAACCCACAGGGACATGGAGGGCAGGAACCTGTCTACAGTGCAGAGGCCTGGTGGGGTGGGTTGGAAATCAGGGATCCGAGACACAGGGAATCCCCTCACAGCTGCCATTTCCCCTGAGCATTTCCTGTTCTCTGAGAGCACTTCAGCACATTTCCTGTGCTGGAGGAAGAGGCCCAGGTCTGACCAGGGCCCCAGGGAGAGGCCTGAGTGTTCTGAGGCACAGTCATCACCTCCTCCCCGGGGAGCCAAGACACCAGCCTTCCCCAGGCACCCTCCTTTCTCCACAAAGGTCCCCCCATGCAAATCTGCACTTGGAACCCAGGAATAAAACAACGCTCACACTCAGCCCAATGCGGGTTCCCTCTCCCCTGACACAGAGTCTGAGATCTTGGACCTCATAGGCAGGAACGTGCATCAGCGCTGGTCCCTACTCTTTCTGGTGGCAGCTCCTGGGTGTGAGTATCCCCTGGACAGAGGCTCAAAGTTGGGGATTGGGCCTCTGAGCCGTGACTCACTTTGGGTGTCTGTTCCCAGGTGTCCTGTCCCAGTTAGAGCTGCAGGAGTTGGGACCCAGCCTGGTGACGCCCTCACAGAAGCTGTCCCTCACCTGTTCCATCTCAGGATTCTCCCTAACTAGTAAAAATGTGCATTGGGTCTGTCAGGCCCCTGGAAAGGGGCTGAATTGGGTTGGTGCAATATGGTGTGATGGAAGCACTAACTATAAGCCAAGTCTTCAGTCGCGAGTCAGCATCACCAGGGACACTTCCAAGAACTAAGTTTACTTAAAAATAAGCAACTCAGTCACTGAGGACACAGAAGTTTATTATTGTGCGAGAGTCTCGGTGAAAGAAAGTCCCAGTGATTCCAGACACAAACCTGCTGAGGAGAAAGGGGGAGCTGCTGGGGTGCTTGACTCCCAGGCTGTGCTCTGTTCCCTGACTACAGGGTTGACTCCTGAGGCAGGTGGAGAGGAGCATGTAAGGTACTAGCTCTCTTCTCTTTGAAATACAGAAAGTAAATTTAATAAATCATTTATGTACATTTTAGGTATTACTTTGTCTCTAATACAAGTTTGTTCCTCCCCTGTCTCAGAGACCACTAGAGACTTTTTGTTCCAGTAAGTTGAGGCCGATTTCAATTCCTATAAAGGTCATTGCTCTTCATGGAAAGGAGGATTTCCCCCATTCTCTCTTGCTTTCTTTATTGAGGGGACACAATTCCCTCTGTGTGTTGATGCTTGTGGGTCACACCTTCGCTGCACTTCTCTCTGCACAAATTCCCACAGACCCCCACACTCTGCTGTGTCCCCTGTGCTCGGCCTCTTCTCAGTGATCTCAGCCTCACCTGACTTCTCTTGGGACCCACAGAGTGTGATTAGGTGCAGTGGCTGTTGTCATGGCTTCTGTCCACTCTGACACTTTGTGTTTATGTACCACAGAAGACTGACATCCTCTGAACTTATCCTTTTTACTTCTGATGTACTTCACACATGGCAGACCCTAGCAAGCTACCCGTGTCATATTTGATATGCCAAATACCAGGAACAATTATAGACCTCTTTCCCATGACCTGATGGAATGATTTGAGAATCTTTTTTGTTCCTGGAGCAAGCAGATGCCCTTGGGCTCTACTAGCATGTGACAGGACATATAGAGATGTTACTGGTGCCAGCTCGAGCAAATCGATGGTGAACGGGAAGACAAATGATACAAGTACTTCACTTAATCTGATCCTTTGACTTACACCCATGTTTCAGTAAAGTGTGATAGTTCCCTTTCCTATAACCGCATAGCAGCCCATGTAACTACACCGCAGCTTCTTATCGTGAAACTGTCTAAAACATTAGGATTGTCTCCGGTCCAGGCCACTCTACAGATGCTGCCACAAACATATGTTTACATACATCTCCTCAAGTTGATGTCTTCATGTTTGGGTATTGTTGCCAAGAGTGGAATCACTGGCAATTACGGAAACTCTGTTGTCACTTGCAGAGAAATCTGCTAGTGCTTTTCACAGATATTGAATCTGACAATATTCCCAACCAGTGATAAAACCGTGTTCCCTTTTGATGCCATCGCAGCCAACACTGTTTTTTTCCAGTCTTGATATAGGCCATTGGTCACATGGGAATCTTCATTGTCCTTCTGATTTACATTTCCCTGTCAGGAATATTTAACACCTACAGCTCATGGGAGTGTCTCCCTGAGGAAATGAGGAAATCATCTGCCATTTCCACACACCATGTCAAGATGTTGGTTTTTTTTTTTTTTTGCTTTTGGGGTCACACCCAGCAATGCTCAGGGGTTTCTCCTGGCTCTGCACTCAGAAATCACTCCTGGCGGTGCTCGGGGACCATATGGGATGCCGGGAATCGAACCCAGGATGGCATGGGTCAGCTGTGTACAAGGCAAACGCCCTACATGCTGGGCTATCACTCTGGCCTCTGATTTGTTTTTATTGCTGAGCTTCATGAGTGCTCTGAGTATCTTTGATATTAGCATACTATCTGACGTATGGTTGTTCAGCTTTTCTCCTATCACATCGTGTATCTTAATGGTATTTGTTCAAGTTTGTTATATATAGGGTAAAAATGCAGTTTTACTTGAACACCCATAAACTCCTTTGTATTAGAAATTCCTTATCAAAGTGAACTATGTCCAGTGACCAGGAAGGTAGCCAAATGTGGGAGCTCGAACTTGGGCAGAGATGCACAGCTCATAAGCCATAAAGATGACCAGAACAGAAAAGAAGAACACCAGCCATCTTGTGTAATAGATGGGAAGGAAAGATATGAATTACTATTAAACCAAAAAAGAAATAGATTGATGAATATCTACTTGTATCACTTGTCTTCCTGTTGATCATCAATTTGCTCGAGCAGGCATGAGTAGCATCCCCATATGTCCTGTCACATGCTAGTGTAGCCCAAGTGCATCTCCTCACTCCAGGAACATAAAGAGCCTCAAACCATTCCATCAGGTCATGACAATGCGGTCTATAATTATTACTGGTATTTGGCATATCAAATACGACACCGGTAGCTTACCAGTTTTGCTGTGCTGGTGGGATACTCTTGTAGTTACCTATAATCTAGAGCATTTATTGATGAACTGTGGCCTCAAAGCTGCTGCAAGAGCCAGGCTGTGATCGGCTCTTCTGCTAGGTGGAGCTCCAATGAGAGGGGAGTTTGGATGTGGAAAATGGCGGCCCTCATGGTGTGGGGGTTCCTCTGGACTCTTGCAAGGCTCTGCTGTGGTGGCGGGCCAGGCCTAGAACCCACAATCCCTCCCAGGTGCCCCATGAACAGCTGGGCACAGGTAGAGCTGGTAGCATCTCTGCCCCATATCTGTGAGTCTCTGGATCAGCATATCTGGCTGGACTGGAAAAAGTCTGCTGCAGGGTGGGTCTTGGCGAGCAGGGCTGTGAGTCGCTCTTCTGCTGAGTGGAGATCTGATGAGCTCTGATGACAGGTGAGTCCAGATGTGGAAAATGTCTACCCAGGATGTAAAATAAGCCCCCCCTAAAGTGGACTTCCTAGAGGTACATGCCTAAATTGGTCCTAAAGATACCAACAGGTACATGAACAGATTCTCAACACCACTTTCATCAAGTATGCAAATATAACAATAATCATACATCACTTATTCCAGGGAGATTGGTACCATCACAAAGGACCACAACACCCAGTGTCCCAGGAATAGATGTAGAGGGGTCTGGGAGAGGTCACTATTTTTTCTTTTTGTTGAAGTACATAAAGCTAATTAAATAAACATTTTATATAAATTGTATTTATCTTCTAGTATAAATTTGTTTCTATATTCTCCTGTCTCAGAGTCCAATAGAGAGTGTTATAACTAAGTAAGTAACCTGAGGTGGATTTTGCTTCCTACAAAGGTCATTCATTCCTTTTACAGCAAGGAGAGGTTCCCCCATTAATCTTGTTACCTTTATTGAGGGAAAACAATGACAATAGTCTGAGTGTTGATGCTTGTGGTCACACCCTCATTGCACTTCTCCCAGCCCAAATTCCCACAGACCCCCACACTCTGCTGTGTCCCCTGTGCTCAGCCTCTTCTTCCCAGTGATCTCAGCCCCCACCTGACTCCTCTTGGAACCACAGAGTGTGGTTAGGATGGAGGGGCTGTTACCATGGTTCCTGTTCACTCTGACACTTTTTTCTCCTGTACCTCAGATGAGTGACATCCTCTGAATGTGTCCTTCTCTCTCTGACTTAATTCACTTCATATGATCCTTTGCACTTACGCCATGTTTCAGTAAAGTGTGAAAGTTCCCCTTCCTATATCCGCATAGCAGACCATGTATCTACACCATAACTTTTATCAGGAAACTGTCTGAAACATTAGGACTATCTCAAGGAGGCTTCCAGCTACCCCCAAATTTAAAATAATCACAATTTGTTACTATGAAGGGAGGCTTCCTTGACATCTCACAATCCATTGTTCTTTGTTTTGATTTCTGTGTTTGATTTGGTTTTGGGGTGATGCCCAGCAAATGTCAGGGTTACTCATAGATCAGTGCTCATAGATAACCCTGCATATGGGCTAGCAGGAAATAAGCAGAGCTGGGGATAGACTGGTCAATCACATGCAAGTCAAGTCCCCAAGTCCTGATGTGTCTACATCTCAAGAGCCCTAATCACTGGGGGTCATGGAAACTCTTGTCTATATGTTGGATCCTTTTCTTACCAATACAGGCTACCAGCACACTGTACAAATCATCTAAGCTTTGCTGTGTCACTGTATAATGCATAATGGAAGTGAAATTATGAAGATTGAATGATTTATCCCAAAATCTAAACGAGAATACTTATCATTTAAATTATCACTTAATCATTGATGCTTTAAGGTGATAGTTTTCTGAATATTTTCCAGGTTACAAAGTACAACCAGATCACCACACCTGCTCTGGAGTCCAACCTTCTCTAAGTGTTCAAATCACACTTTAAATAGAGAAGGATGATATGCAAATGAGCCTCTCCTGCTATGATGAAAACCACCAGGCCCTGTGTCTGGAGAGGAGTCAATTCAGGTGTTCCCACGGCTCATCCTGAGTCAGACAGAACCACCATGGAATGTGGGCTGAGCTGGCTGCTCCTGGCTGCTGTGTTAGCAAGTAATTCATGGACCCCAAGAGACACAGGGTATGGGAGTGAGGGCAGTGGCAGATCCTCTGTGGGAGGAGAGTTTCCTGACCAGGATGTCTTTGTGTTTGCAGGAGTCCAGTGTGAGGTGCAGCTAGTGGAGTCTTGGGGAGACTTGGTGCAACCCTGGTGGTCCCTGAGACTCTCCTGTGCAGCCTCTGGATTTATGTTTAGCTACTATGGAATAACCTGGGTCTGGCAGGCTCAAGGGAAGGGCCTACAGTGTGTATCATACATTAGTGGTGATAGTAGTTGCATATACTACGCCGACTCTGTGAAGGGCCGATTTGACATCTTCAGAGACAACAGCAAGGGCATGGTCTATCTGCAAATGAGCTGCCTGAAGGTGGAGGACACGGCCCTGTACTACTGTGAAAGATACACAGTGAGGGGAAGGCCCTGTGGGCCCAGACACAAACCACCTGCAGGAGGAAGCTGGGTGTTACTTCAGGGCGCAGGCCCCCAGGAGGCTCTGAGGACTCGGCCCTGGGGAAACGTTGTTCATGACCAGATGAATCATCTTTCTGTGGAGACCAGGGACTGACTTGCCCCTCAGCTCTCAGGTGACCCCAAGGGCACTGTCACCTGTGGTTGTGGCTCTGAGTCGTCCATCCCCACTGTGGGCAGGAAAGACTGTCACACTCTCTGCTTCTGTTGGAAAGTTTCCAGTGATGGTGTAGCAGACAGATAGGAAAGGGACCCACCCTATAAAGTCAGTTCTTGGAATGAAAAATATCAACTGCTCCTAAGGCTACTGGCCCACACTTCTGGACTCAGGAACTACAGAACAATAAGGCCTTTTCCTGGTACCACGGCAGGCCAGAGAAGGTTAAATGTCCCTTGGAGCCAAGCTCTAGCATAAACTAAGGCCAGGAATGGATGTCAAAGAAGATTAATTGTTCCCAACTCTTCTCCTTGGCAGCCGCCTGAGCCAAGGACTCCACCTAGGTAGAAAGTTTCACATGGGCCAGCTTGGGAGAACTCTATGGAAGCCGACAACTTCATGACATGTGTTTCCAAAGGACCTGAATTTTCCTGGTTACAAAGATGTAACATGTGTGTTGTGGTCCGAGCACATGGTACCTAAGCACATGTCACCTGCATCTCCTTGAGATGTGAACTTTCCTACTTCAATGCTGGGACATGGGCTGAGGCTGTCTCCACTCTGGGAAGCTCACACATCTCTGCGTACAATGTGCCCACTCTATCTCTCGCCGTGTGTCTCTCCGTCTCTTCCTCTCTCTTTTTCTCTCTTCATCTCTCTGTCTCTCCTTCTGTATCTCTCTCTGTCTCTGTCTCCCTCTGTCCCTCTCACAGTGTCTGTTTCTCTTTAAGTCACTCTCTCTCAGTCTCTTTCTTAGTCCCTCTCTGTTCACACAATAAATTCCAAATATCCAGTGAAGCCCAGAAAAGAAGCTGAGCAGAGTTGGTTGGGGACATGAGGACTAGAATCCTGGGACTGCAGGGCAATGTGCAGAGGCACAGTCCTAGCCTTGGATAGAAAAGATCTGCCACATCAGCTCTGTCCAGTTCTAGCCTCAGTGCCACAGCATCAACTAAAGACAGTGTCGACACGTAGTGTCCTAATGAGTCATCACTGTGTGCGCCTCATTAAATTATCTCTGTGTGTGACCTGATAAGTCATCACTGAGTGTCCTCTGAGTCATTACTGTGTGTGCTCTGCTGAATCATCACAGATTCTATCCTACTGAGTCATCACTGTGTTTCGTGCTCAGTCATCATTGTGTGTGTCATTCTGAGTCATCAATCCATGTGTCCTTCAGAGTCATCACTGTGCATTCTTCTGATTCATTACTGTGTGTATCCTGCTGAGTCATCCTGTGTGTATCCTGCTGGGTCATCACTGTGTGTCCTGCTGTGTGCCATCACTAGGTATGTCCTGTTGAGTCTTACTGTGTGTTCTGCTGAGTCACTAGTATGAGTGTCTGCTTAGTCATTGTATGTGGTCCTGCTAGGTCATTGCATATGGACCTGCTCAGTCATTACTGCCTTTTGTGGGTCTGCAGGGCAATCAATTATCTGATTTGACACAAAAACTAACTATAAAATAAATAGTACCTCAGTGTGAAGGAGAGAGCTCACAGGATAGAGTGTTGCATCGCGGTAGGCGGTGCTGGTCCAATACCCCACAGCCCTAGTTCTTCTACAAATACCAGGACGTGGTGGGTTCTGAGCAGGTTTAAGTGTTCCTGGCGAGGACAAATATGCAAGGTAGGTCACTTAGCGGAGGCATCTTCTTTACCCTGGTATAATACATCACTTGATCACTTGATCACTTGAATCCCGTTATTCATCGATTTGCTCGAGCAGGCGCCAGTAACATTTCCATTGGACTCTATCACGTGTCAATGTAGCCCAATGGCATCTGGTTGATTCAGGAATATGAAAAGCCTCAAACCGTTCCTTCAGGGTCTTGACAAGGAAGTCTGACCATCTTGTAGGTGGGTGGCCACATGATCTTTTGACATCCTGTGGGATCCAGTTGGTAATGGCTCTAGTCCAGCGGTTGTCTCCAAATCGCATTACATGTCCAGCCCATCTGATTTTCAATGCCTTGGCAAACGAGACAGTGTCCCTGAATTGATGGTACAATCCATCATCAGTGAGAATGAACAAATCCGTCCCTATAACTGCCTTATGCTTTTGGTATGAATGTTCTACTACAAGTGACAAAAATTTTCACCAAACAGAGGTGAGTGAATTAGTTCTAATTTGATTAATCTTGGATTACACCTAGTTCTGTATGAATTCAATGGACAATTTAATTTACTGTTCTAATTTTGTGAACACAGAGGGAGAAAAGAAGCGAACACACAGGAACATGGAGGTCAGGAGCCTGTCTACAGTGCAGAGGCCTGGTGGGGTGGTTGGATATCAGGTACCTGAGACACGGGGACTCTCCCTCACAGCTGTCGTTTCCCCTGAGCAATTCCTGTTGTTCTGTGCTGGAGGAAGAGGCCCAGGTCTGACCAGGGCCCCAGGGAGAGGAATGAGTGCTCTGAGCCACAGTCAGCACCCTCCTCTCCGGGGAGCCCAGACACCAGCCTTCCCCAAGCACCCTCCTCTCTCCACAAAGGCTCCCCCACGCAAATCTGCACTTGGGACGCAGGATTAAAACAAAGTTCACACTCAACCCAACTCAAGTTCCCTCTTCCCTGACACAGAGTCTGAGATCATGGACCTTGTGGACAGGAAAGTGCATCAGCGCTGGCTCCTCCTCTTTCTGGTGGAAGCTCCCAGGTGTGAGTATCCCCTGGACAGAGGCTCAAAGTTGGAGAGGGGGCCTCTAAGCAGTGATTCACTGTGGATGTCTGTCCCCAGGTGTCCTGTCCCAGGTACAGCTGCAGGAGCTGGGACCCAGTCTGGCGACGCCCTCACAGATGCTCTCTCTCACCTGTTCAGTCTCTGGATTCTCTCTAAACAGATATCATGTGTACTGTGTCCACCAGGTCCCTAGAAAGGGACTGGATTTGGTTGGTGCTATATGGAGTAATGAAAACACAGTCTATAAATCAACTCTTCAATCACGAGTCAGCATCACGAGGGACACCTCCAGAGTTTTCCAAGTGGCAGGATGTTAGAAAAGCAGTGTCTGGTCTTCCACAAATGATGAGGCAAAAGGTAAAATGTTATTTTACTCTGAAAACAAAGGAAGTGAGAAGGGGCTCCTCTCATCCGGTGAAAACTCAATAAGGGTGCTCTGCCTTAGCTCCTGGGGATAGAGTGAAACCTCAGGATGTGCCTCTCTTAGATTGAGCCATAAACACTTATTTCAATGAGGTCTCTCTTTTAGCATTGATATAGTAAGAAGGTCAGACATTTATCTACACCTGAGATTACTGTGACCTTTCCTGCGGAGATCACACCACAGAATCCTCACTACACTACTCTTGCAGATTGATCATTCCTGCCCATCAGGGTCCTTATCATTTTCTTTAGTTAAACACAGAGCTCCCTCTAAGAACTTAATGTTTTAACTTTGGTTCAGAACAAAAGCTTATGTGTTAGTTGTCCCATGTCAAGGCCAGGGTGGTCTCTCTTCCAGGTTCCATCCAGTCCCACGGTGAGACCCTTTTTGAGGGTGTGAGGGTTTCGAATAGAATAGCAAATTAACTTTATTTATCATCCTGTGTTTGCACAAAAGCACATGAGTACGCAAAGGGCATGAGGTAAAGAGAAAAGAGACATTTCAGCTAACCACTGTGACCAGGCAGGACACTCACACCTGCTGAACAGGAGACAGGCTGTATACAAAAGGAACCAATACTGAGTGATGAGATTGATCTGTTGATTAGAACTATTGCAAATGAGAGTAAATCTGTTAAATAAGGGCCATCGAGGTATCCAGACTGCTGTAAAGACCCAGGTAAAGCCTCGTGGTTTCTGAGCTTTTCAAAAGTGGATCCTGAGGGCAAGGTCCTGTAGAGACTTGGTCCTCACATGCTCTGCACTGGACCTTTGGAAATGGTGTTTTATCCTATAAAACTTTTTGTTTTTATTAGTTATAATTCCATGAATTTGGTTGTTTCTCTTGCTTCTTTAGCCATTGCTATTGAGATTCCAATTTCATTTCTGATGTTGAGACCCTCAAAGATAATAGCATTTCATCCAGGCATTTTGTGACTTTTTAGGGGAATGCCACCTGCTTGCTCCATTTGTTCCATCTATGACTTATCATCTAGTCACACTTTTTCTAGAGTGGAAACAAGAGTCTAAATGACCCCAGAATTCACAATGCTGGCTATGAGGGGTGCACACCTGCTCTGTGGGAGCGATGCTCTGAATAACACTCAAGTGTCACCTGACCCTGCTTCTCTCGTCTCTGTTCCTCTACATCCTGCTGTGTGTAGTCCTGTAAAACACCACAACTTTGATTCTATCATAAACATCCGAATGTAATCCAGGATGTAAACTGCTGTGCCTGACTTCCTACTTCACCATCTGACTGTGCTTGGTGCCAACTGTCTATATAGCAATATTACCCACCAGTTGCTCTTCAGTACTTGACTTGTTTCCTGACCAAATCATCATTCTCTGTTGGTGCTGATTTCATGGCAATGCCCCTCTTTAATGTCAACTCTGTTGCCAGACAGAAAGTCAGAAAGCCAGGTCTCAGTGGGGGAATGTAACGGTTCCCTGGGCAGCCCAGGTGTCCCTGACTGTACCCAGGACAGACAAAGACACTCATCATGAAGCAAGGGCCTGTCTGGATTCTCCTTGTTGCTTTACAGAAGGGACCTGCCCGAGAACAAGAGACTCTGAGTGTGTGCGAGGGTGTGAGGGAAAGAACTTGATGACGGGAATTGTCACAGTGTCATTGTGTGTGCTGTTATCCAGTGTCTGGGAAAGCTGCTGGAGACTTGCAGATAAGTGGGCAACTGAGGGCTCTCTAGGACTCTCATGGGCAGCCTCTGGACCCTGAGGACCCAGTTACTGAGCTTTATACTGGAGCTGAGTCTGCTCAGCTCTTGGGGTCCTGCTGAATCTATGTGACGTCATGCTGGACAGGCAGTAACTCACCTTATTCTGCCTCAGTTAAGGACCAAATCACCAACTCCACACAATGTCCAAAATATGCTGACTCACAAATTGGCTTTTATTGATTTATTTTGTGACCTTTCCATTTGGCATTTCTTACAATTTTGTTGGAATGAGAAACATAAAGCAATTTTGTTATGGCCTAAGGGGGCAGGCTGGGAATGAGAGGGAGACTGGGGTATTGGAGGAGGGAAGGTCACACTGGTGGTGCTGGAATACTAAATGCTTGAAACGACTATATAGTGAACGACTTTGTAAGTCACAGTGCTTTAAATGGGAATTCTTTTTTAAATATGATTAATCTATGAATCTGGCACTTTAAAGCCAGAGACAGACCATAGCTGTATGTTAACTATGTGTGAATTGAATTGCTGGGAAGAAATAGTTAACCCACACACACACATAAACCTGCATTGGTCCTCCCTGGAGAGCACACAGGTTTGTTAAGGGCAACTCACTCATCAATAACTAACGTGTAAGCAGATGGTGTGTGTCGTGGTACTCTGGGTGCCCTGACAAAATCTGGGCACAGGGTCAGGGATCCCCTTCTGACCCAGGGAATGGGCACATGCTGAGGGAGAAAGACGCAAGAACCCAGACAAGTTTCAAAAGCCTTTACACACACAGGTTCTGGTATACAATCCAGTAACAGGAAAACCCCACACTTTAGGTTCTGGACTGGGCCCCAGCCCAAGTGTAGGTTTAGAATCTTAGGTCAAGATGGCCACCATCATGTGTTAAGGCCCAGCAGGGAAGAGAACAGAGAGATGGTGAGCAGTGGAAGAATGCAAAAAGGCAAAAGGCAAAAGCAAAAGGTACAGCTTTTATAACTTGTCAATTCAGACTGCTCACACAAATGGGCAGTAGTTATGGTCAATCCCCACTGGTAACTTCACCCAGAACCTCACCTAGTTCCATTAAAAGTGTTAATCTTGCCCAGCCAAGGTCTGCATAGGAAGTACCCCTGCAGAGTAGAGTGGGAGGAAGAGCATGAACCTGTACCAATGGATATTGAATAGTCAAGTATATATTTCTCCAAGCCTTCACAAGATTCTTATGTTACTTCATAGTTGTTTTGTATATTAGCCTTTAGACTTATTAGAGAGCCAAAATTGCTTGCTTTAAGGCAAACAGCATTTCTCTTTAATTACTTAGAAGTCAATGTGGCCAGATAAATATACTGGCAGATAAATATGCTGGCAAGATCTAGTGCAATGATGATTGTGGTAGCATGAGAGAACACATTTATAGCAGCTAACAGAATCACTGTATCACTGTCTTCCCGTTCATCATCGATTTGCTCGAGCGGGCCGTAACATTTCCATATGTCCTGTCTCATGCTAGTAGAGCCCAAGGGCATCTGCTTGCTCCAGGAACATAAAGAGCCTCAATCCATTCCAGAATGAGGTCTATAATTGTTACTGGTATTTGGCATATCAAATACAACACGGGTAGCTTGCCAGGCCTGCCGTGCAGGTAGCATACTCTTGTAGTCATCTCTAAGTCCAGCATTTATTGATGAACCGCATGGCCGCAAGCAGCCAGCCAGGCTGTGATAGGCTGGTCTGCTGGGTGGAGTTCTGACGAGAGAAAAGTCCAGATGTGGAAAATGGCGGCCCTCATGGAGTGGGGGGGTCGTCTGGCTTGTTGCAAGGCTCTGCTGGGGTGGCGGGCCAGGGCTAGAACCCACCATCCCTCCTGAGCACCTTGTGAGCGGCTGGGCACAGGGAGAGCAAGTAGCAGCTCTGCCCCATGTCTGTCTCTGGATCAGCATACCTGGGCCGGATTAAAAAAGATTGCAGCAGGGTGGATCTCGATGAGCCGGACTGTGATAGGCTGGTCTGCTGGGTGGAGTTCTGATGAGAGAGAAGTCCAGATGTGGAAAATGGAGGCCCTCATGGAGTGGGGGGTCGTCTGGCTTGTTGCAAGGCTCTGCTGGGGTGGCGGGCCAGGGCTAGAACCCGCCATCCCTCCTGGGCGCCTTGTGAGCGGCTGGGCACAGGGAGAGCAAGTAGCAGCTCTGCCCCATGTCTGTCTCTGGATCAGCATACCTGGGCCGGATTAAAAAAGACTGCAGCAGGGTGGATCTCGATGAGCCGGACTGTGATAGGCTGGTCTGCTGGGTGGAGTTCTGACGAGAGAGAAGTCCAGATGTGGAAAATGGAGGCCCTCATGGAGTGGAGGGTCGTCTGGCTTGTTGCAAGGCTCTGCTGGGGTGGCGGGCCAGGGCTAGAACCCGCCATCCCTCCTGGGCGCCTTGTGAGCAGCTGGGCACAGGGAGAGTAAGTAGCAGCTCTGCCCCATGTCTGTCTCTGGATCAGCATACCTGGGCCGGATTAAAAAAGACTGCAGCAGGGTGGATCTCGATGAGCCGGACTGTGATAGGCTGGTCTGCTGGGTGGAGTTCTGACGAGAGAGAAGTCCAGATGTGGAAAATGAAGGCCCTCATGGAGTGGGGGGTCGTCTGGCTTGTTGCAAGGCTCTGCTGGGGTGGCGGGCCAGGGCTAGAACCCGCCATCCCTCCTGGGAGCCTTGTGAGCACTGGGCACAGGGAGAGCAAGTAGCACCTAACAGAATAATGGTAAGATATAGTGCCACATATTAAACTGTCCTCCTGCCTTCGTCTACAAATTGGCCTGCAGGAGCCAACCCCAGGAAAGATGTATAGGCTCTGGGCAATGGTGTATTGCAACAGGTGTCCGGTAATGAAAAGACTAGGACAAGTGTTGAAGGGATGTGTTCAACAAGCAACCCCCATTCTCTACAGCAGGAATGTGGCCTGATTCAGCCTCAAGAAAAACACCACAGAGATTGCTCAAGGCAGTAGCCATTAACCGCGTGATTCCTCTTCTTGAAAGATTACAACAAAAACATTATTCCAGAACCGGGTTACCAGATATTTTTTCAGGGGAATAGTTTATTGAGGGTCCATATGCACTTAGTAACTACAATTTTGGGGAGTGGATTATAGGGGTCCTTGTATCACTCATGTAGACAAGGTGAGCTTTAAAGGTGTGTGGTGGTAGAATATGTATAAAACTATCATTAATATCATGTAAATAACAGTGAGTTAATAGAATTGGAGAAATTATATATGCCTTCCTATGTTTATTGCTTAGTACAATATTCAAGATATAAAGGAGCCCAAGTATTCAATAAGAGATAAATGGATAAAAACATTGCAACATAACACAGGATAAGTAAAACAGAGTTGTAATTAAAAATTATATCCTGTGTTCAAATTAAATTAGATTCTGGAGGGTATCATACACAGCCAATAAGACAGGGAGAAGTCTAAAATGGATGATTTCATTTGACTGTGATGTACATCTCTCGCTATCTCCTTTGCCAAGGCATCGAAAATCAGATGGGCTGGACATGTAATGCGATTTGGAGACAACCGCTGGACTAGAGCCGTTACCGACTGGATCCCACGGGATGTCAAAAGATCACGTGGCCGCCCACCTACAAGATGGTCAGACTTCCTTGTTAAGACCCTGAAGGAACGGTTTGAGGTTCTTCATATTCCTGAGTCAACCAGATGCCATTGGGCTACATTGGCACGTGATAGGGTGGAAATGTTACTGGCGCCCGCTCGAGCAAATCAATGAATAACGGGATTCAAGTGATCAGTGATCAAGTACATCTCTCTGATGTACAAGGGGATGAGACAGTATTCTAATGACAATTCTATAACATTAGATTAAGAAACTGATATTAGCATGTGACTGTGGGTAAGGATAGAATTAAGATATGAATGATAGGTAGCATAGGGAAATGATGGATTCTTGGGGGGACATAGTGGGCAGGTGGGCACAAATCAGCACCATGATGCTGACCCCCTGTACCAATGTCACACACGCCATAACGTAAAGAAACGTGGTATCTGCTGGAGCACCTTAGTCAGGGCGCTGCGCTCCACAGTTCTGCTAGATTGACATATCTCATAGGAACAGGAGTGATGAGGGGACAGTGCTGGGACCCCAGGCAGGATCCTCCCTGCAGGGCAGATCCAGGCAGCAGGGGGTGCTCAGGGCCACAGCCCAGGCTGCAGCCAGGAGCAGGTGCAGAGGGAAGAGCTCCCATCCTCACCCCACCCCACACTCTCTCTAGTGGAACAACATATTCACGATGATTTGTTACAGGCTTTTAATGTCCAGACCAATCCCCAACTACTGTCTCCTTCTCTCTGCCTTTGTCTCCATCCTCAAGCACCCCTCAGCCTTCCCCATAGCAGACCCACAATAATTAATTTTATGTTGCTTTACCACTGTGTGGATAATAAAATGGTCAACAAATATTTCCAGAGGTAAATTTGTGAAACATGTTGTATATCACCATGGGGATACTAAGTTGTCTGAGGGTTTCTGAGATGTCAGAGTTACCTCTTGCAGCCAGACTGAGGGTTTTACCCGAGTCCTCGAGTTTCTGTTTTCAAAGAAAGAAAGCTGAAATGGCATCCAGGAATTAGATTTTGAATGGTCTGGTGACTTCTTTCCAAAACTTTATTCCTTGGAGACTTTGCAAAAGATTACTTGATGGCAATTTTAAAAACAAGGTTTCTAGTATTTCTAGAAATCGAGAGCTAGACACAAAAACACAAGTTTGACTTATGTTTAAAAATTAATGAAAACTTTAAACAAACTATTTTCAAAATATCTCACATCAAACTCTGACATCAAAGTCCAGAGAAAGTGCGGGATCTTTGTACTCAGAAGTTCTCTCTGTGAGGAGCACATTCTGTCAGCCTATCTCGCAGTGGAGACACGGTGCCTGCCCAGCATCCACAGTATAGTCTCATATCCTCAAACGATAAGTCCTCAGACACTGACCATGAAATTCTGAGGTTCCAAGTTGCTTCTTCCTGGCTTTGGTTAAGGCCACAGCTCAGAATTTTTCTCCTTAATGAATATGCAAATATATTGAAGTCTACTGAATTAAATAGAGGCATATTAGTTCCAGAGAACATCGTAAAACTGAAAACACTTCCCCAGAGTATCTGTGAGAGCATAGCACCCACCATGGACTGGACATGGAAAATCCTCTTCATGCTCACAATGGCAGCCGGTAAGGGTCCCAGTCCCTGAACTAAGAAGGGAGCCAGGGCCATCAAGGGGAGTCTATCCACTCCTGTCTGCTGTTCACAGGTGTGCACTCACAGGTGCAGCTACTGCAGTCAGGGCTGAGGTAAGGAAACCTGGGATATCGGTGAATATCTCCTGCAAGGCATTCGGATACACCTTCACTGATTATCTTATACACTGGGTGCAGCAGACTCAGGGTCCAGGGCTTGAGTGAATGGGTTGGATAAACCCTATTGATGGTGATACAAGATATGCACAGGAGTTCCAGGGCAGAGTCACCATCACTGCAGACAGGTCCACAATCACCGCCTACATGGAACTGAGCAATCTGAGAACTGACGACTCAGCTTTGTATTACTGTGCGAGAGACACAGCATGACAACCACATCCTGAGTGTGTCAGAAACCTGAGGAGGGGCAGCTGTGCTGGGTGAGGAGATGACAGGGACGCTGACCCTCCTGACTTCCTCCTCAGAGAGTCAGGGTCTGAGACACAGGACAGGGCTCACAGGGTCGGGGCTCATTTGAGGGAAAGGCTCAATGTTTCTCTTTGTCTTTCAGCACATCCAATGGAATGATGCTTCTCTCCAGAACACCTGCAGTGACTCATATTTTTTGAAAGATATTTGCTCTTCTGCCTCCCAGATGGTAGTGGAATAATTGCTTGTAAGTTTCTTGTAATGTCGTTGCTGATTCTTGGTGAGTAGATCTGTCCATGAGAACTTCCAATCACTTCATGTATTTGCTATTTTACCTTGTGTTTGAGAAAATTAAATAAATGGTCAGTGTTGGGTTTCATTTCCACTTACAACAAAAGAAGAGGAGAGCAGTGGCCAGCTCCAGGTTGCAGGAGAGCTGGGAGCAGCTGGAGCACTATGAGGGCCTCATTCTTTTAGTCCTCCCTGCTGTGGTGAGTGCCTGCAGGGTAGCTGCCCAGACCAGTCTCCTCTGAGCTATGTCACTGGAACAGAACCGGTGCTCACAGAGCAAGGGTCAGCATAGGCAGAGTTATGTAACCTGGACTTAACATCTAGACATCGTGACATTTCTGTTACTGTTGTGCAAATTCACACATATTTGGAGTTATATCTGTCAACTAATTTTTTTGAAACTCTGTACATCATCAGTTAACAACTTTCTCTTGGATGAACTCCATGTATAGTAGAGACCCCCCTCCTGGAGTGCTGTGGATCCACATCCCTACGGACATATTGTTGACCCCATACTCTATATGGATGCTGCCATTGGACATGTATAGTGGAGCAGACCACACTTGATGAATGTGACCATAGTCCCTTTTCCCCTGTCTCATGCTGCTATAAAATTGGGTAGCCTCAGTCGTCCTGTCTCGACCCTCACAGAGATGTTCCTCAGAATTGAAGGCAGCAGATGTAGCCATGCATACCTCTCCCTCTCCTCCATGAAACCCTGACCTGTGGGTGTTGTGCTCAGGGAAGTTCATGATCTAGCAAAGACTAGCCTGAGACACCTGAGATATTGATGCCTCTTATTAGTGTTCAAGAGAAGCTCCAAACAGACATGACAGAGACCATGTGTTGGGCCAGTCAAAGGCATGCAAACAAGGAATTACTGGGTCTATAGGGCATTAGGAGGTGGGATATGAACTAGATTTTTTCTTTTTGGGTCACACCCAGCGATGTTCAGGGGTTACTTCCTGGCTCTTTGCTCAGGAATTACTCCTGGTGGTGCTCAGGGGACCATATGGGATGCCAGGGACCGAACCATGTTGGCCGCATGCAAGGCAAATGACCTACCTGCTGTGCTATTGCTCCAGCCCCTGAACTTCTCGTTTTAATCTGAAACTTCTCTTTTTAATCAGGCAATAAAGAGCAACTTTCATATCTGCTCTTGAAAAAAATGTTATAAAACACATAAATATGGTCAAATATAATTTTTGAGGCTCTTTATGTTCCTGGAGCAAGCAGATGCCCTTGGGCTCTACTATCATGAAATAGGACATATGGAGATATTACTGGTGCCCGGTCAAGCAAATCGATGATGAACAGGAAGATAGTGATAGTGATAGTGATGGTCAACTTACAAAAAATTTTACAAAATCCTTTCACATGAAAAACTCTCATATCTGCATTGTTAAGATCCTCTGTACAGTGCCGTAGGGAACCTTGCCCATATATGTGTCACAGAGACACTAAGACAATTCTTTTCGCATAATAAGAATAAGAGATTCGCATAACAAGAATAAGAGACTCACACACGGGGTAGAGCTGCTACTTGTTCACCCTGTGCCCAGCTAATCACGAGGCACACGGGAGGGATGGCTGGTTCTAGCCCTGGCCCGACACCCCAGCAGAGCCTTTTAAGAAGCCAGAGGAACCCCCACACCATCAGGGCCTCCATTTTCCACACCCGGATCCCCGTCTCCTCAGAGCTCCACCCAGCAGAAGAGCTGATCACAGCCTGGCTCACGCGGACATTTTCTTTTCATCAATATATGTGTGTTTCATCAATAAATGCTTGAGTTTTGAGGTGACTACAAGAGTATTCTACCCACACAGCAGAGCCTGGCAAGCTACCTATGTTGTATTTGATATGCCAAATAACTATCACTATCTTCACTATCATCGATTTGCTGGAGCAGGCATCAGTAACATATCCATATGTCCTGTCTCATGATAGACCTCATTCCCATGACTTGATAAAATGGTTTGAGGCTCTTTATGATCCTGCAGTGGGCAGATGCCCTTGGGCTATCTCACATGTGACAAGAAATATTGAGATGTTCCTGGTGCCTGCTCCAGCAAATCAATGATCTATGGGAAGACAGTGATACAGTAATACAGTGATATAATAAGAATAAATGGAGTTCCATCCAGAAACCTGGGAAAGTTCAGAGAGAGAACCAGGAGAGCTAGGGCAAAGCACTCTGCAGTTGGACTCCACCAACCTGCCCTGTTGCCTTCAAACTCCGGCCACCTCCCCAGGTGCGTTTGAGATAGCTTTAGCTGGACAGTTACATCCAGAAAACTGGGGAAGTTCAGAGAGAGAACCAACAGCTAGAGGAAGCATGCTGCAGAAGAACCCAGCCCCGGGCCCTGTGGCCTTCAAACCCCCACCCCACCTGGGTGTGTTTGGTATAGTTCCATGGGACAGTTCAATCCAGAAACCCGGGGTATCTCAGAGAGAGAACCTGAACAGCTAGGGAAAGCATGCTGCTGTTGGCCACATTTTTTCTCCAGTGCACATGGAACATTCTCCAAGATAGATCACATGCTGAGCCATAAAACATACCTTAATAAAATTAAAAGGATAGAAATTGTGTCAACTGTCTTTTCAGACCATGATGCACTGAAAATGGAAGTTAACGACTCACAAAAACAGAGAACCAAGACAAACACCTGGAAACTGAACAGCTCACTGCTGAACAACCAATGGGTCATAGAATAAATCAAAGGAGAAATCCAAAGATTCCTGGAAGCAAATGAAAATGAAGACACAAACTACAAAAACGTGTAGGAGCAGGTACGGCATTTACCTTGCACTTGGCTAATCCAGGTTCGATCCCTGGCATCCCATATGGCCTCCGAGCACCGCCAGGAGTAATTCCTGAGTGCAGAGCCAGGAGTAACCCCTGAGCATCGCTGAGTGTGACCCAAAAAAGGCAAAAAAAAAAAGAGACTTGTGGGATACAGCGAAAGCAGTGTTAAGAGGAAATTTCATAGCTCTGCAAGCATTCATCAGGAAAGAAGAAAGGGCCCACATGAATAATCCGATTTCCCAGTTCAAAATATTATAAAAATAAGGGAAAAAAAGGAGCCCAACCCAGGCAGAAGGAAGGAAATAATAAAACTTAGAGAGGAAATCAATGAGCTGAAACCCAAAAAACAATCCAAAAGATTAATAAAACCAAGAGCTGGTTCTTTGAAAAAATAAACAAGATCAACAAACCACTTGCAAGGCTTGTAAGGACAGGGAAATAGAGAACCCAAATAAAATTAGAAATGAAAAGGGGGCCATAATAGGAGAAACCACAGAAATCCAAACGATCATCATAGATTACTTTGAGAGTCTGTATGCCATGAAACATGAGAAATTGAAAGAAATTGATAAATTCCTGAAGTCCTATAACCTCCACGGTTGAAACAAGAAGACCTGAAATACCTGAATAAGCCTATCACCATCAAGGAAATTGAAACAGTAATTAAAAGTCTGCCCAAACACAAAAGTCCAGTTCCAAATGGATTCATTAGATAATTCTTCTAAAACTTTATGGAGGACATACTGCCAGTCCTTTTCAAGCTCTTCCAGGAAATAGAAGAAACAGAATCTCTGCCAAACAGCTTCTGAGGCATGTATCACCTTGATAGTCAAAACTGGCAGAGACAACACAAAAAACGAAAACTACAGACCAATCTCCTGATGAACACAGATGCTAAGATCTTCAACAAAACACTCACTTCACTTTCACTTTATCACTTTCTTCCTGTTCATCATCGATTTGCTCGAGCGGGCCCCAGTAACATCTCCATATGTCCTGTCTCATGCTAGTAGAGCCCAAGGCATCTGCTTGCTCCAGGAACATAAAGAGCCTCAATCCATTCCAGAATGAGTCTATAATTGTTACTGGTATTTGGCATATATATCAAATACAACACGGGTAGCTTGCCAGGCTCTGCCGTGCAGGTAGCATACTCTTGTAGGCATCTCTAAGTCCAGCATTTATTGATGAACCGCGGGCAAGCGGCCGCGCAAGCCGGGCGCTGATAGGCTGGTCTGCTGGATGGAGGTCTGACGAGAAAGAAGTCCAGATGTGGAAAATGGAGGCCCTCATGGAGTGAGGGGTCGTCTGGCTGGTTGCGAGGCTCTGCTGGGGTGGTGGGCCAGAACTAGAACCCACCATCCCTCCTGGGCGCCTCTTGAGCAGCTGGTCACAGGGAGAGTCAGTAGCAGCTCTGCCCCATGTCTGCGAGTCTCTGGACCGGCATACCTGAGCCGAATTTAAGAAAGACTGCTGCAGGGTGGAACTCGATGAGCCGGGCGCTGATAGGCTGGTCTGCTGGGTGGAGGTCTGACGAGAGAGAAGTCCGGATGTGGAAAATGGAGGTCCTCATGGAGTGGGGGGGTCGTCTGGCTGGTTGCGAGGCTCTGCTGGGGTGGTGGGCCAGGACTAGAACCCACCATCCCTCCCGGGTGCCTCGTGAGCAGCTGGTCACAGGGAGAGTCAGTAGCAGCTCTGCACCATGTCTGTGAGTCTAACAAAACACTATCAAACAGAATTCAAAAACTCATTAAAAATATGATACTTCATTGCCAGGTAGGATTCATCCCGTGAATACAAGGATGGGAAAAATATTCACCCAATACCCAACTGATAAGGGGTTAATATTCAGGACATATCAGACACAGGTAGAACTTTACAAGAAAAGAACAGCCAACCCCATCAAAAAATGGGGAGAAGAAATGAACAGAAACTTTGACAAGGAAGAAATTCTTATGGCCAAAAGCATATGAACAAATGCTCATCAGCACTAATTATCAGAGAGATGCAAATCAAAACAATAATGAGATATCAACTCACACCACAGAGACTAGCACATATCCAAAAGAGCAAGGTCAACAAACACTGGCATGAATACGGGGAGAAAGGCACTCTCCTTTATTGTTGGTGGGAATGTTGACTGGCGCAGCCCTTTTGAAAAACAATATGGACATTCCTCCAAAGACTAGAAATTGAGCTCCCGTTTGATCCAGCCATACCACTGCTGAGAATATATCCTGGGAATCCCAAAACTAACAGGAGCAGTACCATCTGCACTTTTATTCTCATAAGCAGCATTATTCAAAATAGCCAGAATCTAGAAACAACCAGAGGGCCTTAGAACTGATGATTGGATAAAGAAACTATGGTACTCTACACAATGGAATGCTATATAACTGTCATACTATATAACAACTATGAAGTAAAGACTAGAATCTTGTGAAGACTTAGATAAATATATATCTGACTGTAAAATTTCCTTTGGTATGGATAAATGCTCTTCCCCCACTCTACCCTGCAAGGGCACTTCCAAGGCAGATCTTGGCTGGGCAACATTAACATCTAAAAGGACCTAGGTGAGGTCCTAGGAGAAATTACCTAATGGGAATTGACCCTGACTACCCTGACTGTTCTCTGTTGGGATGGGAGCTCAACTGAAAAGATATAAAGCTGTAGTCTGCCTTCTTCCTCAGTTTTTGGGCTCTTTCTCACTTTGCTTTTGCATTTTTGCCCACTCCTCTCTATTCTCCTCCCGGCTATACCTTAACAAGTGGTGGCAGCCATGTTGGTCTAGGGATTCTAAACCTGGGGCCCATTTGGGAACCCTATATTCAGGTTTTTCTATTGCTGACTTTTATACCCAGAACAAGTTTGAGTAAAGCCTCTTGAAACTTTGCAGGATTCGCTAGTCTTTCTCTGACCACTGGCTGCCGATTCCCTGGGCCAGAGGGGATTCCTATACCCTGCTCCCGGATTATCTTGGGGTACCCAGCCATACCCTGACTGAACCCTCAATAACCATGTAGGGAAACCATCTTAGTCAGCTCATGAAAGAGAGATACTTAAAAACCAGGAACCACACTACAACCAATGTGGACAAGTCACCACAGCACATCCTGTATGTGAACGAGGATATATTACATTGGGAGGGTAGAAGCATTTCCTTTGTCACGAGTTATTGTTTTGTAAGGGAAGAGGCCCACCCTGGCCTCTAGCCCTGGCCCTCTACCCCAGCAGAGCCTTGCAAGAAGCCAGAGCAACCCCCACACCATGAGGGATGCCATTTTCCACATCCGGACCTCACTGTCGCCACTCGCTGCAGCCATGCCTCGCTACCTGCATGGCCAGTCCCGCCAGCGCTGGGGTACCCTGTATCATAGCGCTCCTAGGGGCTATTGTCCATGCTTTCCCTGCTACCTAGCCTGCATGGCTGCTCCCGCCACTCTCCACACCACCACAGGATCCGAGTGGGGGCACTGCTCACTGCCTGGCTCCCACCTCTGCCATCGTTGCTGCCGAGCCGCCTTCCCACACAGCCACTGCCAATTCCATCATGCACATTCAACACTTTCTGTGGGTGGAGAGCACCCCCGTTAAACCCTTATGGAAATGATTCAGAGTCTTCCACTAGTTTACCATCATTGACGTAGCTGGTGAGAGAAGTTGGTGCTACTGTGAGGTTGGATCTGGTCAAGAAGAAAAGCCAATACATCAAGATTTTTCGTGAACTCTATTATGGATTCACCACCAGGATCTCACCATTCTACAAGGAAGTGAACATTGATGTCAAAAGAGGGGTTTGGCAGGGTAATACCATTTCACCATAACTCTTCAGCACGACACTTGAGAACATCATGCAACAATTAGAATGAGAAGGAATGGGAGTGAAGATAGACAGTTGGCAACTACACCACCTCCGCTTTGCTGATGACATCGTTATAATAACACCAAACATTAGCCAAGCAGCATAAATGCTGGTTGACTCTCGACCAAGATTGTGGAAAGATAGGTCTACAGCTGAATCTCAACAAAACTATGCTCATGAAAAATGAACTAGTTCCATTCACTCTCAATGGAAGAAACATCTCTGAATGCAGCAGTTATGTGTCCCTAGGTGGAGAAGTCAACATGATGAATGACCTAAAACCTGAGCTGCGCAAGAGGAAGAGAGCAGCATGGAATGCCTTCAAAAGCATCGAAGAAATACAAAAAAGACAAAGAACCTCCGGCTCTGGGCACATCTCTTGGACTCCACCGTTCTCCCTGCGTTAACATATGCCTCAGAGACCTGGGCCCTACGAAAGCAGGATGAGAATGCTACTCAGGTCTCCCAAAGAGGAATCAAAAGAGCTATGCTTGGAATACCACTTCTCACTCAAGTGAGAGAAGGAATCTGGAGTTCCAACCTCTGTCACTGTTCCAGAGACAGAGGTGCTGTCTCGTTTGCCAAGGCATCGAAAATCAGATGGGTTGGACTTGTTATGCAATTTGGAGATGACTGCTGGACTAGAGCCATTAGAGACTGGATCCCACATGACGTCAAAAGATCACGTGGCCGCCCAGCTACAAGATGGTCAGACTTCTTTGTCAAGAACCTGAATGAACTGTTTGAGGCTCTTCGTATTCCTGAACCAAGCAGATGCCATCAGGCTACAGTGGCACGTGATAGGGTCAAATGGAAATGTTATTGGCACCCGCTCGAGGAAATCGATGAACAACGGGATCTCTAGTGATCTAGTGAACAGTAAACTGTATAATTACAACCACACTTTCAGCATATAAATCATGAAAATTAAAAGGTTATTTTAAAAGGACACAGAAAATAAAACCTTTAATCTAACTATGTTAAGAGAGAAAGCACAAACTAATGAATTTGAAATAATAATGAAACATGCTCTCTCTGCCAATGAATAGCCCAAGAGAGAATAATGCAGCCAGGCATTAATGTGCAAGAGATGTGAGGAGTCAGTATAAGCAGGTGCTGGACAGTTTCTGGAGGGAAAAGGACCACCAGGTGGGGCACAAAACCACCTCATAAAAGGTCTCAGGAATATTAGCCACACAAAATGTCATGGTCTGCCTGAGAGCACCATTGATCCATAATCTCAAGATGATTGTGAACCAGAATCTTTCTAAATATTATACTTTTGAGTTTTCATAGAGAATTTGTTTCATAAGTCTGGCTTATTATTTATGATTTTGTATTCATTGATATTTTTCAAGTCATTTTCCATACCCTTTCCAGGTGTGTACTGGAATTGAAATTTTCAACCCTAGTATTGCATGGATAACTTCACAAGAAGTCAACCCTCATACTAGGTTACCTTCAAAGGAGTCTCTTTCACACAATAATATGGTGTCTACGATACTTGCCACTAAAATTTCAGTTTGGAGCCGGAGTGATAGCCCAGTGGGTAGGGTGTTTGCTCCCTGCCGCCCATGTAGGCCCGGGTTCGATCCCCTGCATCCCATATGGTCCCCCGAGCATTGCCAGGAGTAATTCCTGAGTGCAGAGCCAGGAGTAATCCCTGAGCATTGCCGGGTGTGACCCAAAAAAGCAAACATAAACAAATAAGTAAATAAGTAAATAAATAAGTAAAATAAAAAATCAGTTTGAAGAAAGCTGTGTAAAAATGAGGACAAAACCAAATATGTATTTTTCATTAGAAATTGCCATATCACTCAAGAAATGAGAAGAAGGAATTAGAGTTAAGTTGATATTACACTCACACTCTTGAAATGGCGTGGTTATAGTTGAAAGTAAATTTGGATTGGGTTCAGTAAACATATATTTGAGATTTTAGGACACATGAAATTAAAACAAGTATAGTAGCAAAGTGAATGCAAAAATATAAGGAAAGAAAGTATAACTAAAACCATAATTGCTATAATTCCACAAAGTTAATAATCACTGTTTTAACATTATCAGGTTAAATGTACCAACTAAAGGATAGTGTCTATCAAAAGAACTAAAATCAAAAATCAAGATTTTACTCCATGAGATGACTTTTCAAATATAAAGATATTCAAAGAGAAAAAAATAAAGTTATAGAGAAAAATATATCACGGTTCCACTAATCAAAATGAATCACAAAAATAGTTAAGTCACAACATATTGAAAGGCAGAATGTCATTAGAGAAAATGAAAATTTTCTCATTCTTTAAAAACACAAGCACATCAACCCAATTATGTATAAAAATGTAGGTAATGTATGAACTTGTTTATTTTGCCATGAAAGCTGTAAACAAACATGGGCCATTATATCTCCCTCTCAAACTGTGAGTATTAAATGCTAAAATTGCAGATTTGGAGAAACTCTGCTGAGTCCAGCAGTGCTAAACACATTGGGATTTTTCTTGTTCAGTTGAGTCTGTGTCTCCTCCATTGGCCAAGCAATTCTTCAACAACCGAAAAAGAAAAATGTAGGCCCACAGTAATAGTACCAGGGTAAGGTGCCTGCCTTGCATATAGCTGACCCCAGTTTAGTTTCTAGGACTCTATGTGGTCCCTGGAGTCCTTCTTCCAGGAGTGATTCCTGAGTTTAGAGCTAGGTGTAAGCCATGAGAAGTTATGAGTGTGGTCCAAGCAAAATCTCCCCGTCTAAAAAAGAAAACAAAAGAGAAACTAGCACATAAATTCATTATGGGGCCTGAAAGAGTTCCTGCTCTGTCCCAGATCTAGGCTCAAGACTCAAAGATACATAGGCCCATGAAGGGAATACAGGTAAGGTGTTTGCCTAGTATGTGGCTCACCCAGCTTATATCCCCTGCACCCTATATTGTCCACCTGTCCCCCCTGGCCTGCCAGGAATGATCCACAAGCACCAAGCCTGGAGCACTGAGTAAGCACTGAGCACAGCCTTACATGGCTCCTAAAACCAAAACAATGAAGAAGACTCAAAATATCCAGCCCAGTTTAACAGTCAGCCTGAGGCTCCCATTTTAAGTGACAAGACTAAACTTAAAGGCAGAGCCCCTCAGGATAGAATACATCAGAAACTAAGGCCTGGATCAAATTTAAATGTGGAATATCCTAGGGCCTCAAAATCCTTTCTGTTGACAATGATCTGATATGTATCTTATCTGAACCCCAAGTCCAAGCACCCTGGAAAAGATAAAATTCAGTTACCCAAATGTTGGAGGATATGTTTAGCTAATCTGGGAGTTTTGTTGTTTTGCTCACTCCCAGCTTAATCTTATTTAAGCCAAGGTTCATTCTAATGAGATCTCTTCTATGTAAACACTTCTAGAGGGTGTGGCAGTTACAGAAGTCACCTTGATTGAATAACTTCTGACTTATACATCTACTAAGACTTTAATGTTTTCTAGATTGGGCACAGCTCCTCTTTATACCCACTGCACCCAACGTGGACAGTTAGAATTTACCAGGAGACTACCACCCTGGCTACGCTGAGACTAAAGGAAGACTATAGGAAGGATCATACTAGTTTGCTCTAAGCAGGCGAGTATGACCCTTTCAGTACATGAGAACAAGATACTCAGAATCACACTGGTGCAGATAATAATAAGGACCTTGTGGGTACCATCTAGATTACATGAAGCTCATGAAGTTAAGATGTATTACTTTATATCAGCCCCTCTCTCTCCAGTGTTTTACATAAGAGATAATCTCGGGATTAGTCCTTGGTGTAACCTTTGTTTATACCTGCAATAGGGTGTGACACTACACTCTGTTTAGGGTTCTTTGTTGGCATGACAACCTCCCGATTGGATTACTTTGGTGTATATAAGGGGCTGACTTGAGGCCCCTTCACCTTTTGCCTTTTGGTTCCCTCAGCCTTCAGCTTTTGGCTCCTGCGGCTTTTGGCTTTTGGCTTTGGCCTTTTGCTCTTTGGCCTTTTGCTCCTTCTGGGTAGGACTCAGCTCGGGTGATATCCTCTCTCTTTGGTGGGAGACTTAGGCTCTTTTGTATGGTCTAAGTTCGACCAGAGCTAGAGTTTGTCCATTATATTGGAGTACTGTGGAAGAGCTTTTGTACTATTAAAAGCCATTTTTGGAACTGCACCGGACTCCGTGAGTTTTCATCTTTCTCCCCGCGCCCTCGGAGGTCGAAGACAACCTCTGTCCTGACACTGTCGGGGACCCCGCGGCGACGCTCCCGACATCCCAAAGTCACTTGTTACTTGTCTTACATTGTTCATTGATTTGCTCGAGCTGGCACCTGTAATGTCTCCATTCATTGGGAGTGAGGTCCATTATTGTTACTGTTTTTGGCATATTGAATACACCACTGGTAGCTTGCCAGGCTCTGCTGTGGCTCTGGGTTCATCCCAGGGGGCCCAGTAACCCAGCAAACTTAACTCTGGGGTCACCTTCAGATCTGTTCTCCTACTTAAAACACTTCACCCTGGGGCCCCCTTCCCTAAAAATTCAGTTTTGCATGCTGTGCAAAAAATAAGGACAAAGCCAAATAAATATTTTTCATTATTTACTGTACTCCTTCCCTTTACTTTTTGCTTGTTTCTCTCTCTACCTCTCTTAAGTTAAATATTACCCTTACAACAAGTTTCTTCCCTCAATATGCTAGCAGAGTTCCTCCTCAGCACCCCCTGAATCTTACTAGATTTCACACAAAACAGCCATAGGCCAAATAACTCATTTGACAGGTGCATCTTTCTCACTTGTTAAAACATGGTATTATGGAGTTATAATAAAATTATAAAAAAGAAAAAAGGCATGGTAAGGATCTTGGGTGAATGTGCTCATCTCCACTGTCTTGTGGAAAGTAGAACTGAGAATAATAACTTTTTTTGCTTTGGGGCCACACCCGGAGAAACTCAGGGATTACTCTTAACTCTGCACTCAGGAATTATTTCTGGCAGTGCTTGGAGGACCATATCGGATGCTGGGGGTTGAACCTGGCTCAGTCACATGCAGTGATAACTTTTTGTAAGCAGAAGAAACGTATAAGGAAAATCCTAAAGCATAAATCTGGCTTTATTGATTTTCCTTTGTGGCTTTGGGGCTACACCTGGTTGTGTGCAGTATCTTTCCTGGCTCTGAATTCAGGAATTACTCCAGGTAGGCTCAGGGGACTCTTTGAGCGGGCCAGGGACTGAACGCAGTTTGGCCATGTTCAGGCAAGCACCTTGCCCTTTTATAATAATTCTGACATCTCTCTTGATTTTTCAATCAAAGTTTGTTTGATCAAAATATTATAGGCTAGGGACCCAACAATGTTCCACAAAGTCAGAATTTTGTATCAAATCAAGGAACATCCTTCTACATTCACCACCAGGATCCTTATTCATTCAAGACCAGGATCTTACCATTCTACAATGAAGTGAACATTTATGTCAAAAAGAGGGGTTCAACAGGGTGATACCATTTCACCAAAACTCTTCAGTGCCACCGCCGAGAACATCATGCAACAAGTAGAATGGGAAGGAATGGGAGTGAAGATAGACAGTTGGCAACTACACCACCTCCCGCTTCGCTGATGACATCATTCTAATAACACCAAACATTAGCCAAGTAGCACAAATGCTGATTTCAACCAGGAATGTGTAAAGATAGGTTTACAGCTGAATCTCAACAAAACTACATTCATGAAAATGAACTAGTTCCAGAGGCCCCATTCACTCTCAATGGAACAAACATCTCTGAATGCAGCAGTTATGCGTACCTAGGTCGAGAAGTCAACATGATGAACGACCTAAAACTTGAGCTGCTCAGAAGGAAGAGAGCAGCATGGAACACTCTCAAAAATATTGAAGAAACAGCTAAAAGGACAAAGAACCTCCGACTCTAGGCACGCCACTTCTACTCCACTGTTCTCCCTGCATTAATATATACCTCAGAGAACTGGGCCTAGGAAAGCAGGATGAGAACGCTATTCAGGTCTCCCAAAGAGGAATCGAAAGTGCTATGCTTGGAATATCACACTTCACTCAAGTGAGAGAAGGAATCTGGAGTTCTGACCTCCATCAATGATCCAGAGTCAGGGATGCTGTCTTGTTTGCCAAGATATCGAAAATCAGATTGGCTGATCATGTAATGCAATTTGGAGATGACCGCTGGACTAGAGCCATTACTGACTGGATTCCATGGGATGTCAAAGATCACGTGGCCACCCACCTACAAGATGGTCAGACTTCTTCATCAAGACCCTGAACGAACGGTTTTGAGACTTTTCGTATTCCTGAAGCAAGCAGATGCAATTGGGATACACTGGCACGTGATAGGGTCCACTGGAAATGTTACTGGTGCCCACTGGAGCAAATCAATGAATAACGGGATGTCAAGTGATCAAGGATCATCTATTAGCTGGGCAGTGACTGCTTTCTCAAGCCCAACTTGGATAAGAGAGACAGCTCTGAGAGTAAAACGCAAGGGTATTTTAAAGGGCCAAATTGGAATTTGGAATTTCATTTGAAATTTCACTAAGCATGCAAACAGATTTACAGACACCAAGCGAAGTGATTAGCTAAACAATCCATTGATTAGTACAGAAATAAAAAGAAAATAAACAAAAGTTAAACAGAAACCAAAATAAAGTAGTGACTCCAAATATGTAGAGAGTCAGAGATTAGGTAAGACAAAGAAAGGAAAATCGTACTAATAATTGTTGGAAATGATACCAGTATAGAACTGAGCATTGAAATTAGGCAAAAGTATATACATGGTAACCTCTAATTGTATGTCTTGCAAGCCACAATGTGTAAGAGAAGGAAGAGAGAGGGGGAAAGAGAGAGGGAGAGAGACAAGTGAAAATTGCCTGCCATAGACACAGAGTGGAGAAGGGGGGGCAATCAGGGGACACTGGTGGTGGGAAATGGGCACTGATGGAGAGATTGGTGCTGGAAGAACACTGCATGACTGAAACCCAAACATGAACATCTTTGTAACTGTATATCTCATGGTGTATGATAAAAAATTATTAAAAATAGAGTAGTGAAAAAATAAAGTAGTGAAACAATCAGTACAGTAGTCAATCAATAAAATAGTCAAACCATCAATTTATTTGGCAGAGCCTGGCAAGCTACCTGTGTCGTATTTGACATGCCAAATACCAGTAACAATTATAGACCTCATTCCCATGACTTGATAGAATGGTTTGAGGCTCTTTATGTTCCTGGAGCGAACAGATGCCCTTGGGTTATGTCACATGTGACAGAACATATTGAGATATTACTGGTATCCGCTCGAATAAATAGATGATCTATGGGAAGTCAAGTGATCAAATGATCAATTTATTAGTTGATGCAGGAACTAAATATGTTAGCTACACTCTAGTGATCCACTCTCATCTTACTGTTTAAAGGGCCAAGTAAGTACACACTTCTTATTGCCTAAGCCAAAAATAAGCAATTTGTTTCTTTCTTAAGGGCATGGGGTCAATCGTTCACAAAAGGCCAATGGCATGATTCAGTGGTAGATATCATGCCTCATATGTGTGAGACCATGCCCTTATCCTCTAGCTCTGAAACAATAATACACACATAGAATAATGAGCTAAAGACAAAACTGTTCATTTAAAGGGTAGTAGAATTGAAAATTTTGTGAAAATATATGTTCAGTAATATTTCAAGAAGAGGATAAGTCTTTCCCATAGCATTAGGAAAGGTGCTGCCGAAATGCATCAAGTGATTAGTGTGGCTGGAATCTCTCCACAGTCAGGAGCTGGCAATCAATGATCAAGGGGATTAGTAAACCACCTAAATTTTAGCCAGAACATAGAGTACAAGACAAGAGAATAATGACTTGAAGGCTCTGTCAACCTTGGGACTGTCCTCTCCCCTTGTAGGCCACACTAGAGTATGCTTAAGGAAACAGATTCAAAGTTGGGGCCAGTTTGCATGACATAGATGTCTGCTCTAGGAACCCCAAAATTTACTCATGGCCTTTTCCTACTACTTCCAATGCTGGTAGTGGAGGTACTTGAAGGAGATAGACTCTAAATGAGTGGTTCAACCATTCTGCTTGACCCACCTGGTGTGCCAGCACTGGGGGATTGCATGGCTTGGGTCAGGACTGGCAAATCTGCTATGAGCACCTATGTGGCACAGATGTTTGTGTCCCACCAGCTTCACAAGGCAACTCTGAAGCTGTGCCTGGAGTCCACTTGTTCTGCATGGCATGGGGGATGATCCCTGCTACCTGGTTTGTTGGGGAACCATGGACTCAGGTTGGAGTGAGGAATTGCTTTTTGCATGGAAAAAGTCAGTTCTAACTTGAGCCCAGGCATTCTGGTCCTTCCCCTTCCCTTATAGAAGAAAATTAAGGAGGAGGTGAAATAGTGAAGTAAGATCACTTGTATCATTTTTATAACTTGTCTTTCCATTGTTCATCGATTAACTTGAGCGGGCAACAGTAACATTTTCACATGTCCTGTTGCGTGCTAGTGTAGCCCAAGGGCGTCTGCTTGCTCCAGGAACACAAAAAAGCCTCAAACCATTTGTCCAGGTCATGGGAATGAGGTCTATAATTGTTACTGGCTTTTGTCATATGAAATATGACACTGGTAGCTTGCCAGGCTCTGCTGTGTGGGTGGTGTATTCTAGGTACTATACTCTCAGTTTGCATTTACTGATGAACCAGGAGAGATTGGCTTTTCTTTTGGGAGGAGCTCTGATGAGCTCTGGAGTCCGGATGTTGAAAATGGTGTACCTTATGGTGTGGGGGGTTCCTCTGGCTTCCTGCGAGGATCAACTGGGCTTGAAATATGCTTTCCTGTAGGGTAGGACTCTGACGAGCAGGGCTTGAGATTGGCTTTTTCTCTTGGGTGGAGCTCTGACAAGCTGTGGAGTCCAGATGCTGAAAATGGCAGCCCTCATGGTGTGGGGTTCCTCTGGCTTCCTGCTAGGCTCTACTGGGATGGCAGGCCAGGGTTAGAACCCACCTTCCCTCCCAGATGATCCATGATCAGCCAAGCTCAGGAAGAGCCGGTCGCAGCTCTACCCCGTGTATCTGTGAAGTGAGATAGTTTTATGAATAGAAGTTATTTAGAAAAAGGTGAAGGGAGAGAAAGAGGAAGGGCATATTTAAGAGAGAACAGGGATATTTTCAGAGTGGGAATGATGATCAAGTCAACAATTATACTACCAGAGGGATTTGGTTAGCAAAAGTTTTATCAGAGGTTACAGGCAGAATAGAGTAAAATATGTATTAGCAATATGTCTATGTTATACTTTGATATAAAGCTATGTATAAAGAAACCAAAATTATACCCTCAAAGGAAAATCTGACGTTAGACTTTTCTACCTATTCTAAATCCTAAAATGCCTTACCCTAATGTCAGTGGGATCTTGGGTTCCCAACTATAAGGAGGGAAGCAGGTTCCCTTTACTTCCAAGTCGGTGGAAGATAGAATTCATGAGTTCAGCAAAGTTCCAAAGACTTATCACCAATAACTGAACAAGTACTGCTAATACAATCCAAGATGAGAAACTCCCAAACCTCTAGCTTCTGGCCAAACCTCTGCCCAGCCTGAGATCTTCCACCAAAATGGATCCTATCCTCTTCTTCCCAGCACTTTTTGTTACCCCAAAGCCCACCAAGAGCTTCCAAGCACCTTTCACTCTGTCTCATGTAATCATCAGTAGAGAACAAATCAGGCATGTGACAGTCCAGTTGATGAAGGTAAGCTAGCTCCTTTTCTCTCCTCCATCTAGTCTCAGGGGCTATACATAATGGGTTAGTATGAACAACAAATAAATACTATTATTGCAGCTCTGGCCCTCAGAGATATGGGGTGAACAGCAATAGCATAGAGGCCATGGGAATGCTGTTTCTTTTGACTGAACCTTCTCCACAAGGCCATTTGTGTATGGTTCCTGTAAGCCTGTGCAACCCTGCAAGTCTGCTCTCTCACTAATATTATTTTTCAGTTTACTGTCCAAACTTCAGAGCCTACACTGAAAGACAAATTTCCCACATGAAGTAGATGGACTTAGTTCCATAGAGTCTTCTGCACATATACCAGAGATGATCACGGGGTTGACTGATCCATGTTTCTGTCCTACCCTGACTCCAGGAATACATGGGATCTCCCTCTGTGAAAGATTGAGTCAACTTTGTGAATAGCCTCATCCCATCATCTCAGGTCTAGTCTGATTCCAGGAAGCAGTGTCAGTTCAGTGCTGGAAAAGAAGGATCTCATGATATTTTCATGAAGGGCCCTGCTGTCCCCTAATGCAGCTGTGTTCCAGTGATGGGGATGGTACCAGTAAGTTTGGGATTTGCATCACTGAATCCTATTTCTCTGCTGTATGCATGGTGCGCCATGACTCCTTTAGCATGTGTCAGGAAACTCCCTCTCAGGAATGAACAGTGATAGATGACCAGGGTAGAGCTGTGCCTAGTCCCAAAATTGCTTCTAGCACATAAGAGGTTTTCTACATTTTAAAATCTGAACAGAGAAAATATATTTAATCACGTTATTAAGCACAGAGAGTATGTCAATGTATATGTGACTGCAGATGTGATTAAAAGTTTTAACATATAATTTTGTTACTTTCAAGAACCCATTTTAAGTGCTATGCCTATTGACTTTAACTTGCAAATAGTAATAGAAAAAATTATATAATATAGATAAAAATGAAGATATTTTCTCTTTCTATACTTCCCTGTCCCTCCCTCCATTCCTTCCTTCTTTCCTCTATTCTTTATTTTTGATTTTGGTTTTCAGTCACAACCAGCAGTTCTCAGGGCATACTCTTCACTCAGAGATCACTCCTGGTGGTGTTCAAGGGACCAATATGGGTGCCATTTTGCTGTATGTACATTACTCACGGTACAATCTCTCTGTCCTCTTAAAATATAGGTAATTGTCATTAACACAGTTTTACTTGATTAATCCAGATTTAATCTATAATATTGTTGACTACAATGGTAATTACTGAATATTTCATATTACTTTATTTAATTATTTGATACTATTAAGAACTGCTTATTTTATTGAAGCATGAATGTCCTGTCAGATCAGAGCTGCAGAGATGAGACTCCAGGAACAAGATTTATTTCCATTAATTTTAATAAACACCAGCTGGAGGGACAGGAGCTCTTATCTTAGCAGCTGATTGACAGTTTATATAAAGACCCCCAACTCTCTTATATCCCACAGTGACTTGATCACTTGACATCCCGTTATTCATTGATTTGCTTGAGCGGGCACCAGTAACATTTCCATTTGACCACACAAATGGAAAATCTGTAGAGATACTATATCCCATAGTTTGTGGAATACTATATCCCACAGTATCAAAGAACAATACAACTTAGAGTTAAGTTTGCATAGTTTACACTACTTGCAGTCAACCGCAGCAAGACAAAGACTCCAGATCCATGGCTGTGCAGCTCGGCCTCATGGAGAGCAGCCCTATGGAGTTCCTGGGGAAAAGCAAAATTCTTGGCCAGCTCCTGGCCGTGACTTACATAGCTCCTAGGGCCTGCTGCCATGCAGGCAACCACGCCTGCTGGACTTGGAGCAAGGATTGGGGGCCTCCACCCAGTCCTCAGCATCTGGGCTCAGTGGGTGTGATGCTGAGCTCCAATCACCACAGCCAACTGCTGCAAGACAGAGACTCCAGATCCACTGTTGCGCAGGCAAGTGGCGACTCTGCTGCCATGGTTTAATCTTAGACTCAACGTATTTTAGCACCAGGTCCTTTCAGGGATCTTTTCACTTTAACGATCATTCTGTTTGTATCAACGGAGAGGTTATAAGGAATGAATAATTATGATGTCACACTATAACTCACTATTAAATAATCAGAGAGAGAGACATAATACATTATTAGTATCCATAGGACAAGCCATAAAGTGTAATAGAAGAGAGAATGATAAATACAGGGACATAGACAAAGAGAGACTCACACACATGGGGCAGAGCTGCTGCTTGCTCTCCCTGTGCCAAGTGATCATGAGGCATCCGGGAGGGATGGCAGGTTCTAGCCCTGGTCCGCCACTCCAGCAGAGCCTCTCAAGAAGCCAAAGGAACCCCCATACCATGAGGGCTGCCATTTTCCACATCCAGACTCCCTCTCATCAGAACTCCACCCAGCAGAAGAGCAAATCACAGCACTACTGGCATGGCCGCAAGCAGTTCATCAATAAATGCTCGAGTTTTGAGGTGACTACAAAATTATCCCACCGCACGGCAAAGCCTGGCAAACTGCCCGTGTCGTATTCGACATGACAAATACCAATAATAATTATTGACCTCATTTCCATGACTTGAATGGAATGGTTTGAGGCTCTTTATGTTCCTGGAGCGGGCAGATGTCCTTGGGCTATCTCGCATTGTGCCAGGACATATTGAGATGTTACTGGTGCCCACCAAGTAATCTATAATCTGAAGGAATTCAAGTGATCAAGTTTACACTACATCTTTGTTCGACATTTTTAGCATAGGATATAAGGATGATAGGAAGGAGACAAACAGGAACCAAAATCCTTCAGGGGTGCTATCTAGGTGAGGTGAGATAAGCAAAAGAATGTGTAACAGTATGTTAATTCAGCCTTCCTAACTAGCCCAAGATGGCAAGGTCTTGTCAGACATTGAAGTAACAGAAAAACAAGAAAAACCTTTTTCCTGTCTGCACTTCAAGCAGCATCCATAAGCCTCCATCTTAGGCTAATTACTGCCACCATGAGATGTGACTCAGAGAAATGACCTAGGATAGCAGTATCTCTGTATATGAAATCATGAAAACAGTCTCACTATGGAATTCTACATATTAACTCTATTGGGAGACAGTCTACCAGAAAACCCTGTGTATTTGTTAACAGGCAGTATCCATCAGACCTTAGCATATCCTTAGATCTGCTTTCTGCCAACATTGTAGTTTTATATAAGAATCTGAGAAATTCTGATCTGTTCATTCACTTAAGACTTTCTTTTTACTTGTTTTCTGTATATTTTTAGTTTTCAGGTATTATTCAATGTATTACACATATTCTGAATATTAAGAGGCTATTACTCGTATAATTTTCAAATATTTTCAGCATTTTCAGGCAGTTGTTATATTTGCTGAAATTATGAACATTTTATTTGAGTATCATTGAGCCTCATTTCTCTATCTTGGGTCAGTTAGATGTGCATTCAATCTCATACTCAATAAATTCATTTTCAAATACTTGATTCCAGCATCTTTCTACACTTTGGGCAGTTTATTGTTTTAGGTTGTACAGTTGTACTCTAAGCCATACTTTGTCACTGTTTGTACCTTTGTAGAGGAGAGTTAACTTTTTTTCCTAGTGACTTCCAACATCACTTCTTGCAGACTGTCCTTTCCACAGAGAGGGTGATCACTACAGAAAAGCATTACACAATATTCAGGGAGGTTTCTTACCAAAAAAGTAGAAAATTAATGAAAACATTGGGAATATTAGAGAATCACGAAAAGAAATCCCATAGCATGGGGAACTAGAGTGATAGTATAGCAAGTAGAGCATTTATATTGTACGTAGTCAGCTTGGATTCGATCCCCAGCACCCCATATGGTCCTTGAACACCACCAGGAGTGATCCCAGAATTCAGAGCCAGAAGTAAGTCCTGAACACTGCTGAATGTGAACCAAAAACAAAAAAAGAAAAGAAAGCTTCACAGCAAATATATTCAGTAGTGAAAGAATGAAAGGTTTTCCTCTAAGATCAATGGTGATAAAAGAGTGCCTATATCAGCACATGTATTGAACAAAACAGGAAGCTTTAAGCAGAGCAATATAGAAGAAAGAGGACTCCAAAACACTGAGAATTAACAGAAAAAATGGAATTAACAAAAAAATGCCAGTCTTCATTACAGATGATATAATATCACGAAATATCCTCATTTCACCATAATTCATGAATGAAATTAATGCCTGGCAGAAGGGCTAAATTATGGAGTGCTCGTCCAAGGTTGTTATATTTCAGGTACTGCATCATGCAAATCTTTAGAGCTCCACCCTTCCATGGTATAAAAGCTGCTGTGGGCTGGTGTGGTGACTCATGTGTCCCACTATGGACATACTGTATACCACTCTCCTGCCAATGACTGACCTAACTGTGAGTGCTTAGGTATCCCCGGTGGATGAAAATGTTCCTGCTCTGGTCTTGGCTTGTTTTATCTTATTTTTGTGTTTTCTCCACAGGGGTTTTGTCCCAGGTCTCCCTGCAGGAGTTTGGTCCTGGACTGATCGAACCCACCAAAACCCTGACGTTAACCTGCTCCTTCTCAGGGTTTTCACTGAGCACTACTAATATTGGTGTCAGCTGGATCCGTCAGCCCTCCGGAAAGGCACTGGAGTGGCTTGCAACCATATGGTGGGATGATGATAAGTATTACAGCTCATCTCTGAAGAATCGGCTCAGTATCTCCAAGGACAGCTCCAGAAACCAGGTGGTCCTAACAATGACCAGAATGGACCCTACAGACACAGCCACATATTACTGTGCACGGAGGGCACAGAGACACAGATCTGGGGCCTCCTGTACAAGAACCATTACTGGAGCTCAGCTACACCATAGCTTTGACAGACAGGAAAGATAAAACAGATGGCATTTCCTTCCAGACTGTGGGGTTCTGCTCTACATCTGAGACACTAGAGTCACAAGAAAGTCACAAGAGACACTAGAGTCTCAGATGTAGTCTTCATTTTAATTTATTCTAAACACATGCGATGTGTTCCCTTTCAGTGGTGCATGCAAGTATCACTGTATCACTGTATCACTGTCTTCCCGCTTTTCATTGATTTGCCCAAGCGGCACCAGTAACATCTCCATACGCCCTCTTGCAAACAAGTGTAGCTCAAGGGCATCTGCTTGCTCCTGGGACAGGAAGAGCCTCAAACCATTCTCCAGGTGATGGAATTGAGGTCCATAATTGTTACTAGTTTTGGGCATGGAACAAATAAAACACGGGTAGCTTGCCAGGCTCTGCCGTGTAGGTGGTATACTGTAAGTAGAAGGCTCTCATCAAGTATTTTCTGTTCAGAAAATGCTAAACTAGAAGATTTAAAGTTACCCAAGCAAAACGAATATGTCGTATTATATAATGTTGAAGTGACTCATAGATCCCAAGTATCTGAAAGCAACAGATAAAACATGAACCTTTACTAAAATGTTGGGTACAAACGTAATGTAGAAGACAGAGAAGTAAAAATATGACCAATAATCTGATATTGCTGAGCAATGATATGAGCATTAATCTGACATGAAAAGATGCCATCATTAATGAAATTGACAAAGAATACAACCGAAAGGTTCAGCACCTCCATGATTGTGCAAGAGAGTGAAAGTCACAAAAGGTTTTCAACACCTTGGCAAACGAGACAGTGTCAAACGAGAGAGTGAAAGTCATAAAAGGTTTTCAACACCTTGGCAAAGAGAGAGAAAGTCACAAAAGGATGCCTGTCTTCAAAACTCTCAAGCTCATTTGCCAACCTGGCAAGACGCGAGCCTCAGGCAACCAAATGCTAACATCCAAGCTCGCAAAGGAGTGCAGAGAAGCGATAAAGGAAGACCTCAAAGAGAGAAGAGCAGCAATACCGCCGAGCAGAAGCCGGGAAAAGCATTTGCAACACCCGCCTGCCCTTAGCCAACTATAAGACCAAGATGACTGCCCTCTGACATGCTGATGCATCGATCACATCTTCCCATGACTTCTGCTTGAATATCTTTGATAGCCACGTCCACATGCCCACATACCAAATTCCAAAGGATGGATTTGTCATTCCCAATGTTCTCCCTTCTGAAATCCAACATGTTGGTGAATAAGCAAACAGCACTCGCCCAAAGTCAGACCTGAATACCTAAAGAATCTGCCATCAGAACTCATCAACACACTGGCTTTTCTCTTCATACACTACCTTTCTGAATGCAAGTTTCTCTTCCTATGGAAAAATAGCAGGACAGTTCTACTCTTTAAGAAGGGAGACATTCACAAAATTGGCAACTCTCACCCCATCTGCCTGTTTTCCGTCATCAACAAGCTGTTCACATGAGTCATCCTGAACAGGCTTGGCAGAACATTAGATGAAGAACAACCATGCAAGCAAGCTCGCTTCTGAAAAGGATTCAGCACAATCGACCATATCCTCATGGTAACCAAGCTCATGGAGGTTTATAGGGAGTTCAAGATGCCACTCTGTCTAATGTTCATTGATTTAAAGAAAGCCTTTGATTCTGTTGAGACTGAAACAATCATCAAAGCCTAGCCAAACAGGGTGTTCAAAGTCAATACATCAAGATTCTCCTGAGCTATATTACAGATTCATCACCAGGATCTCACCATTCTACAAGGAAGTGATTGATGATGTCAAAAGAGGGGTTTGGCAGGATGATTTCATTTCACTGAAACTCTTCAGCGCCACCTCAAGAACATCATACAACAATTAGAATGGGAAGAAATGGGAGTGAAGATAGACGGGTTGGCAACTACACCGCCTCTGCTTCGCTGATGATATAGTTCTAATAACACCAAACATTAGCCAAGTGGCACAAATGCTGGCTAACTTTGACTGTGAATGTGGAAAGGTAGTTCTACAGCTGAGTCTCAACAAAACAATGTTAATGAAAAGTGAACTAGTTCCAGGTGCTCCGCTCACTCTCAATGGAACAAACATCTCTGAATATAGCAGTTATGTGTACCTAGGTCTAGAACTCAATATGATGAACTACCTAGCACCCGAGCTGTGCAGAAGGAAGAGAGCAGCACGGGATGCCTTTAAGAGCATCGAAGAAATAGCTAAAAGGACAAAGAACCTCTGGCTCTGGGCTCATCTCTTCGATTCCACCATTCTCCCTGCATTAACATACACCTCAGAGATCTGGGCCCTACGAAAGCAAGATGAGAACGCTATTTGGGTCTCCCAAAGAGGAATCGAAAGAGCTGTGCTTGGAATATCACTCCTCACTCAAGTGAGAGAAGGAACCTGGAGTTCCGACCTCTGTTGATGGTCAAGAGTCATGGACACTGTCTCGTTTGCCAAGGTGTTGAAAATCCAATGGGCTGAACATGTAATGTGACTTGGAGAAAATGGCTGGACTAGAGCCATTACTGACTGGATCTCATGCTATGTCAAAAGATCACATGATCACCCACCTACAAGATGGTCAGATTTCTTCATCAAGATCCTGAACGAAAGGTTTGAGGCTCTTCGTGTTCCTGGAGCAAGCAGATGCCATTGGGTTACACTGGCACATGACAGGGATAAACGGAAACATCACTAGTGCCCACTCTAGCAAATCTATGAACAACAGGAAGTCAAGTGATCAAATATAAGATAATTTTGTAATTGTTAAAGAATACTATAATTTAAATGATACAGAAATTACTTTAAAAGAACTATGTATATATATATTCTATCTGATTAGGAATGCCAACAATATATTTTATGAACCAGGGAAATGTGGTTAACAAACTTATAATTATAAACCAACAATCTCTTTTTGATTGTTTATAGGCCATATCTGGTTCTTAGGGCTTACTCTTGATCTTGTGCTTACTCCTGGGGGACTTCAGGACCCTTATGGGGTGCTAGGGATAAAATGATGGATAGAAAGCTACATGCCTTATCTACGATTCTGCCTCTCTGGTGCTCCATTCTTCTTCTTGCTTGTAAACTTCTAATAGAAGGCACATGCAGGTAAAAACATGTTTCTGGGACAGCACAACAGCATAGAGAGTAGAGGGTGTTTTCCTTGCACCAGATTCCACTGGCATTACATCTCCTGAGCACCAACACAATGATCCCTGAGCACAAAGTTAGGAGTAAACACTGAGAAATGTCTGATCCCTCCCAAAAGCATGTTGTCCTGGTCTATCCCCAGGCTGCTTCAACATAAGATGTATCTCTGTCATATAGGTTTAATATATTATATAATTTATATGCAAGCAACATATAATTTTCACGATATAAAGTGTAAAATAAAACAGAGCCAAGTGCTGAAGGTGCGTTGTTCCTCATGGTATTGTCAGCGATATTCTCTATAGTCTCTTAATTTTTCCTTATTCTCTTTTGTATTGCTGGAACTGTTTTTCCTTGTGTTTTTTTGAGTGTACTCATTTGATTTTCAGTTTCAACAAAACTGCTTCTGAAACTAGCTCCCGCGTTCTTCAGTTCCTTTACCTACATTTGTTCTGGTACTGTGTTAGCTGGTGGCAGGTGCTGGTCTGTTCTGTTGTCAGTCCACACCCAGACAATGCTTGTAGGCTTGTGGGATTCAGTTGCTGGGGCCAGTCTCATGCCGCAACCCATGGTGTTGCTAAGTCTGAGTGGAGGTCTGGAGGCGCCCTGGGGTTTGCTCCCTAAGCTAGTGCACACAGTCAGACCATGGGCAGCATAAGAGAAATGAGCATTTTGTATAAAAGAAAGAGAGCATGTGGGGGGGTCTATTACTGAGACATTCACGTTTCTGTATAGTACAGAATAGCAGACTAGTCTTTGAGACAAGAGAGTGTTTATGATCCAGATTCTCAGGTGTTATCTTGAACACAGAGCCTCAAAGACAAAGGTGGTTTCCCAAAATGCCCAAAGTCTTTCACCTGAATGTGTCTGTCAGTGCATACAGTTCCAGGGAAGAGATCTTTGGAGGATCACCAATTCTTTCTCTGTCTCCTTATAGAGCACACTGAGTTAGCAAGGACAAATATGGTTCTTGAAAGAGTGCTCAGAGGTAAGGTCACAAGATTCATCCTGTGTTAGAAACTCTGAGACAATGCTCTGAGTCCAAAAAGACAAGCTACACCATGCAGAGAAATAGCTGGGCAGGAGGGGGCGCTAAGGAAACATGATAAAAGGAGAGAGTTCAAGAACAGGTGCAGAGAGTGGAGAGGGGGTTACCCCAGGGTCAAGGTTCTTAATGTTTACCAAAAGTACTGTCTAAAATTAGTATGGATAAAATATTTTGTGCAGGCACTGCTGAGTTGTTTTAATATCCAATTCAATTGGGAGAGTTTCCTAAACACAAGGAGGCAAAGACAACACTTGATATAGATTCTAGCACTTCTAGTTATGTGGCAAATAACAGCATACAAGTTTGATGCATTACCAAGAACTGTCAAAATTTGAAATATAATGGTCCCTCAATTAGAACATGCAGATATCAAAGTACAAAGAGCAGGTTTGGGGGGCCCTTGCAAAATTAGATTTGGAGATCCATTTGTAAAATGGATCCTACTGGCACTTGTCCATCCTTGGGAGGTGCTCAGATGTCCCAGAGTTCAGGGAAAATGTTTTTTTCTCTTCAGACAAGAATAAGGTTTGGATAAACCTCATTGCTTTTTGCACAGACCCTGTGCCAACAGTCATTCCTTCTCACATTGGGCAAGGATTCACCAATGAAGAATTTATCCTAATTATTATGCAAATTACATGAGGTCTATGGAATTAAAGACACAAATCTGAACCCTCAAAACATTACATAACCACACCTCCTAAAGAAGCCCCTTACAGCACATGCCTCACCATGAATTGGGCACGGAGAATCCTCTTCCTGGTGGCAGTGGTTTCCGATAAGATTCCCCAGTTTTGGAATTTTAAAAGGGGACCAGACCCAGGCAAGAGAACTCTATTCACTTGTGTCTTCTTCTCACAGGGGTGCATGCCCAGGTTCAGCTGGACCAGTCAGGGGCTGAGGTGAGGAAGCCTGGGACATCAGTGAAGATCTCCTGCAAGGGATCCGAATTCGCCTTCACTGACTACGGATGCACTGGGTGGGGCAGAGACCAGGAAATGGGCTTGAGTGGATGGGAGATATAAACTTCTATAATGGCAATACAAACTACACACTGAAGTTCCTGGGCAGAGTCGTCTTCACTGCAGACAAGTCCAAGGCCACAACCTACATGAAACTGAGCAATCTGAGAACTGAGCACTCGGCCATGTATTACTGTGCGATGTACACAGTGCGATAACCTCATCCGGTGTGTCAGAAACCTGAGGAGAGGCAGCTGTGCCAGTTGAGGGGATAACAGGGACACTGACCCTCCTGACTTCATCCTCAGAGAGTCAAGATTGGAGACACAGGGTGGGGTTCACAGACTTAGGGCTCATTTGAGGAATAGGCTGTTTATCTCTTTGGTTTTCAGCAACAGCCAAGGGAACAAGGCTTCTCTTGAGAACACCTGCAGTGATTCATATTTTCTTGTAGGATATTTGCTCTGCTGCTTCCCAGATGATAGTGGAGTAACTGCTTGCAAGTGATGTCATTGCTGATTCTTGGAGAGTAGATCTGTCCATGGGAGCTCCAACCACTTCATTTATTTGCTATTTTACCTTGTCTTTGAGAAAATTAAACAAATGGTCAGTGTTGGGTTACATTCTCACTTACAACAAAAGGATAGCAGTGACCAACTCCAGGTCGCAGGAGAGCCGGGGGCAGCTGGAGCACTGTCAGGGTCTCATTCTTCTAGTCCTCCCTGCTGTCGTGAGTGACTGCAGGGACACAACCCGGAGCAATGTCCTCTGAGCTATGTCACTAACAGATCCAGTGTTCACAGAGCAGGACTCAGCATAGGCAGTGACTATGTAACCTCAACTTAAAATCTGAGCATCGTGACATTTCTGTTACTGTTGTGCAAAATCCACACATATCTGGAGTTACATCTGTGAACTAATTAGTTGTAAATCTGTACATCGGCAATTACTAGATTTTTATTGGATGAACTCAATGTATAGGATAGACCCCACCTGGAGTGCTGTGGAGCCATGCCCCAATGGACACATTATTGTCCCCATACTCCATATGGATGCTGCCATTAGACATGGACAGTGGAGCAGACCACACTTGATGAACTTGGCCATCGTCCCTTTCCCCTGTCACATGGAATTTTACAGGGTCAGTCGTCCTTTCTCAACCTTCACAGAGATGTTCCTCAGAATCAGAGGCATCAGATGTAGCCCTGATACCTCACCAACTTCTCCATGAAATGCTGAGCTTTGGGTGTTATGCTCAGGGAAGCTCATAATCCAGCAGCGACAAAGTCTAAGACATTTGAGATATTGATGTCTCTTATCAGCGCCCAATGAGAAACTCCAAGCAGACACAACATAGACCACATGATGGGCCAGTCAACAGCATGAAAACACGTTACTGGACTTATGGCACATCAGGAGGTGAACTATGAGCATCTCTTTAAATCTGCCTTCAAGATTCATATCTTGAAGAAGAAATGTTATATATGTCATCTCTTGGAAGAAATGTTATAGAATTCAAAACGGTCAATTTACCAACTGTTTGCAAAACCCTTGCACCAGGACATGAATAATGATCATATCTGACTTGTGAAGATTCTCATGTCTTCTACAGTCTTCTAGGGATCTTGCCCATACGACTGCCTGACTCTCCTGTGTGGGTGGTATATTCTTGGTTGTAGGCTCTCATTTCGTGCATTTACTGATGAACCGCACAATAGGCAAGAGTGGCTTTAATTTTGGGTGGAACTCTGACATTCCGTGGAGTTGGATCTGTGTCACTGGTTCAAGCAGACCTGGATTTGAAATAGGCTTCACTGGAGGGTGGGGCTCTCATGAGCAGGGCTTGAGATAGGCTTTTTCCTAGGTGGAGATCTGTCAAGCTGTGAGGCCGGATGTTGAAAATGGCAGACCTCATGGTGTGGGGTTTTTCTTTGGGTTCTTGGGAGGTTCTATTGGCATGGTGGGCCAAGGCTAGAACCTGCCTTCCCTCCTGGATGCCTCATGATAAGCTGAGCATAGGGAGAGCTAGTAGCAGCTCTGCCCCGTGTATCTGTGTCTTGGTTTCAGCATACCTGAACTTAAAATAGGCTTCTCTGTAGGGTGGGCCGCTGATGAGCAGGACTTGAGATTGGCTTTTCTCTTGGGTAGAGCTCTGATGAGCTGTGGAGGCCATATGTTGAGAATGGCTGCCCTCATGGTTTAGAGGTATTCTTAAAACAGATCCATGAAAAAAAACTACAACCAAGAGGTAATTCTCCATAATGTGAAGGCTCAATTACAGAGAAGCTCCAAGAGATGAGAGCATTCATGCTGGTGAACTGGGCCCCTGCACCTCTGATCTGTCACTGATGAGTGCGGGGGACTCTCATTCTGTGACTTAGAGAAGGTCCTGTACTTTCAGAAGCCCCAACAGCCAAGCCAACACCCCACAGCCCCGTCTGGAGAAAGAACTCCCTGAGCTGAGTCACCTGAGTCTTGTTCACAGACATGCTCAGGCTCTGCTCCCTCAGCTGCTGCCTCAGGCCCTCCACACCCAACCCCAGTCGCTGTCTTCTGGGCTGTGGGACTTTCTCAGAATTTGGGCTGTGATGCCTGAAACAGCTGCAAGGGAGGACAGGGAGGACAGACAGTGTGAACCTGCTGCAGCCTTTGCTGGACATAAGGCCAGTAAGTTGGAAACTTGCAGCACCTGCCTTGCCGTGTGTCTGCTCTGAAGGAACCCCAGGACTTCACTCCCTGATAGTTTGGAAACCTATTGAAATTTGCACATTTTATAGTTTTCTTTTTGTTGATATTTCTGTAAAAATATGGAAAAACCTTTATTCGATTCTACCCTTCTACAAAGCTAGTGTGACCATATTGTAAAGGTGCAGGACTGTGAGTAATCCAGGACCTCCCATGCATAAAAGTCAATAATTCCATACAGCGACTCTCTGCTGAGCATTAATCTCTACTGAACCAAACACATGGATGCTTTGCTGGGAATATGATGGAGGGATGAAAAGTGGAGGGATAAATAACATGGGCCATGAGGAAATATTGAGGAGAAGGTTTTATCCACCATTTCAGCTATGATGAACATTTGACTGGTGTCCATGTATGTCAGTGCCCATGAAGCACAACAGCTCTAAGGTCAGTGTTTTGTGGCGGACCTAGCCTGTATATTCCTACTAACCAAATGCTGACAGAGTAAGAAGAATTGATGCCAAGGCCACTGTGAAGAGTCACACTCCATGCACCTGCAAGCTACCTGGTCTCCAATAGGTTCCAGGTTAACCCAAAATTCAAAATAAACCAAACTTGTCATCTTTAGAGGGAAATATCCTTGACATAAATAGTCCATTGTTTCACTTTTTTTGGTTTCAGATTTTGGTTTAGTTTTTTGGTGCTTTGGTCAAGGTTACTCCTGAATCTGTGCTCAGAGATAACCTCCTGGCTATGGATGGCAGATAATAAGCAGAGATGGGGATCGGACCCAGTCAATTAAGTGCAAGTCAAGTCCCTGAGTGCTATACTGCATCTACATGTCAAATGTGCTGTTCACTGGGGGTTCATTGATACTCTTTTCTAGATGCTGGGGCCTTTTCTTACCGATATGTGCTATAAGAGCACTGCACAAACCATCTCAGCTTTACTGTGTCACTATATATCTGCATAATGAAGTACAATTAAAATCACTTCATGATTTATTCTAAAATATAAGTGAGAATCCAAATATTTTAAGTTTACATCACAAATTATTTCATGTTGTAAAATCATAATTTTATGGATATTTTTCTGGTCACAAAACACACCCAGGTTGCCACACCTGCTGAGTCCTGCTTTCTCTCTATGCCCAAACCAGACTTTATATGCAGAAGGAGGACATGCAATGAGCCTCTCCTGTGATCATGAAAACAGCCCGGCACAGCATCAGGAGAGGAGTCAGTCCAGGCATTCCCACGGCTCATCCTGAGTCAGACAGAACCAACATGGAGTGTGGGCTGAGCTGGCTGCTCCTGGCTGCTGTGTTAGGAGGTAATTCATGAGCCCCAAGAGACACGGAGAATGTGAGTGAGGGGAGAGTAATTTCCTTTGTGTGAGGAGAGTTTCCTGACCAGGATGTCTTTGTGTTTGCAGGGGTCCAGTGTGAGGTGCAGCTGGTGGAGTCTGGGGGAGACTTGGTGCGACCCGGGGTTCCCTGAGACTCTCTAGTGCAGTCTCTGGATTCACCTTCAGTGATTACTATATGCACTAGGTCCGGTAGGCTCCAGGGAAGGGCCTAGAGTGGGTTTCATACATTAGTTTATGGTGGTGATAATACATACTATGCGGACTCTGTGTGGGGCCGATTCACCATCTCCAGAGACAACAGCAAGAACATGCTCTATCTGCAAATGAGCAGCCTGAAGGTGGAGGACACGGCCCTGTACTACTGTGTGAGACACACAGTGAGGGGAAGGCCTTGTGGGCCCAGACACAAACCACCTGCACGGAAGCAGGGCATGCTTCAGGGGTGCAGGCCCCCAGTAGGCTCTGGGGATTCGGCCCTGAGGAAACATTGCTCATGACCAGATTAATCATCTTTCTTTGGAGATCAGGGACTGACCTGGCCCTCAGCTCTCAGATGACCCCATGGACACCTTCTCCTGTGGGTTGTGGCTCTGAATCCTCCATCTCCACTGTGGGCCTGAAAGACATTGTCACACTCTGCCTCCTGATGGAAGTTTCCAGGATGTCTTCCCTGAGTCCTAAGGATCACATTCTCCAACAGCAGAAACTTAAATATCCTTCTAAGAACTTTCATGTCTGCCGTAGGAGTCACTTCTCCAAAAGAGAAATCACGGAGTCCACTGAGCTCTTAGCTGGGCTCCTTCCTTCTGTTCCCAGACACACACTCTGTCCCCTGACCTCTTCCCTCAGACCTGCACTCAGCTAGCCCCTACCTGGTCATCCTACACCTGGGAGTCCTGGTCTCTGGGGTGCTTGAGCTTTTCCACATGCTGCATCACATTTTTCTGTTAAAAATATTTATGTATTTTTGGTTTATGATATAATTATGAACCGTTTCTCATGGACATAATTCTTACTCCACACCCTTCTGCAGTGACCCCATTTCCTCCACCCCACTCACCCCCCTACCTCTCACCCAGTCCCTCAATTCAATTGTGTCAGTTGCCTTGTTCTGTTGCCTTTGGCCCTATCTGTTGCAGCCTCCCTGTCTATAGTATTACTAGTATCACTAATGTATGATAACCACTCCAGTGGGACTCCTAAGTCTCACTCATGAGCGAGATCATTTTGCATATGTCCCTTGCATTCTGACTGACTCATTCAGCATGATGACTTCTAGCTCTATCCAAGTCAATATAAATTGCAACGATTTTGTCTTTTCTTAGAGCTGCATCATATTTCCTTGTGTATGTATTCCACGACTTCCTGACCCATCATCCATAACATTGGATGGGCAGTTTGGTTTTTCCCAGATGTTTGCTGTTGTACTAAGTGCTATGGTGTGCATGTGTCTTCTTGAACTGATGTTTGTGAGTTTGGGGAATAGACACCAAGAAGTAGGATCATTGGGTCATATTGAAATTTGGAATTCTATTGCTTTTTATTTGAGAGGTTTCCATATTAGTTTCCATACACTCTGAATCACATGATTTCTAGCAATGCCACAAGACGGTTTTCCTCACCAAACTTTGCCAAAAGGGGCTTGTTGCAGAATTTCTGATCCATGCCATTCTCACCAGTGTGAGATGATGTCTTGTTCTTTGTTATTGGCATTTCCCTAATCATGAGTGATAATGAGGATCTTTTCACGTGTGATTAGACATCCCTATGTCTTCTTTGGTGATTATCTATTCTCTCCCCTTCTGGATGGGACTATTGAACTCTTTACTAATGAGTTTGTGAGTATGTTGCCAATCTTAGAAGTTGGCTCTTAATCTAGTGCAACTGTTTTATCCTTTCTAGAGGGTGACTCTTATAGTTTAGGTTCTCTTGGTGCTGAAGGCTTTAAGTTCCATGCCCTCCCAATCATTCACTTCTTATTTGATTTTCTTGCCTTGTCGACATCCTGTGGACATCACATCTGCACCCAATTTTTTGCAGGGTTCTGGCCTATGGATTCTGGTTTAGTCACCGTGTCTTTAATCCACTACAGATCACTCTCATGAAGTTTGAGAAGTACGGTTCTAGTTTCATTGTCCAGTTTGTGGCCTTCCAGTTGCTCAACACCACTTTCAGCCTAATCGATATTGAGACCATGAGGAAGTGGTGCTCAGGCCCAGTCCCTGTGGGGGAAGGTGAGTCACCGGTGAGGCTAAGTGCACAACCTGTTGGTGTTAAGTCCAGGACAGCTTGTTTTTATGTTGGCCACACGCACGAGGCAGAAAACTCCATAGCTCAGGATCTGGTTCACTTTGAAGCAAACACATGTGCACGAATGTCATTCTCACGTGATATTTGTGCCCATCACATCTGGAGCTCTGCACACCTGTCCCCAAGGTACAACCTGTTCGGGAATATAATCATTGTGGGCCAATTCCATGCTGTGATTTTCCGGACACCGCAGAGCAGTACTTGGTCACTTCTTGGGTGCACTTCTGTTCTCCTCAGTTCTTCATTCCCTGTGAAGACAACATTACATTCCGCAGTCACATCTCCCTCAGGGAAAATTCCCACAGACTTCCCTGTGCTTCTTTTCAACAACCTACCAAGAGCAGGCCTTAATGCTGCATACTTGGGCCATTTTACTGGGACAGAGCTCTGATAGAATTTAAACTATTCTTTCCTTGAAGATTATTTCCCAGGAACAGAACTGAAGAAGTGGCAGATGGAAGACCTGCATGCATAAGAGAAGGTCTGTGGGAGGACCAGGGCATGAAAGAGCACAAACCTCTTAGAATCCCCAAATATGCGACAATGCAAGACGTTCTTAAACTCCTTCTACTTAGTTGATGGAGACTGCACTGCAGGTATATATTTTTGGGTTTGCTTTTGTTTTGGTACATCATAGTTGGCAGACCTCAGGAAACTAAAGGGGACTCTAGGGATGCTATGAAGGTCTGCTGCATGCAAGGTCAGTGCCTGACTAGCTATGCTATGGCTCTGACCCATGCAGGTATAAATGTCTAATTATTTTAATTTTTGAGTTAATCTCACTTACCAGAATAGTCCCCAAGAATGTGACATTGCGGATTAAAATGGAAGCTCCTCCCTCCCATTACATGGTGACCACTTAAGCTTCACTCCTGTTTTGGTGACCCTCAAAGTCTCCTGTTTAACATCACAAATGTGCATCAGGTTTTCACTAAGGGAACTGAGAGCCATTTAAAGGTTTAATGATGGCATTTCCAGGGAATGACTCCCGTTCCTCCTACAGGTGTGTGTCTGTGATCCTTGCATCTATGTGGAACTAATCAGCCCCAGGGAACCGGTTAGAACTTTCACCAGCGGAACTGAGGTACACAGCCTTGGATCTGCCCTGGAAGCCTCTGCCCTGTGCTTCCAGGGAACAACTCCCATCCTTCCTACAGGTGTGTGTGTGATCCTTGAATATCCACAGAACTAATCAGCCCCGGGAAACAGGCTGGAACCAGCCACCCACATCCCAAAACTCAATACCGTGCAGACGCCCTAGCTATCTACTTGCTATCTATCTTGCATGAGGTACCAGTGAGCTTTTGCCCAAACACTCCTTGCCATCCACCCAAACTCTGAAAACAGCCCAGATACCTACTAACTGCAATATCTAGCCACCCAAGAACTCACATTCGCAACCTACAATAGTCATAATGGTAAAAGCAACACAAAATTCCATCAATCTCAGTGACTGACGTCACTAGCCCAGATGAGCCAAGCAATAACAATGAGTTGTATAACCTCTCTGATAAGGAATTTTGGAAAGAATTGTTAAGGATGCATAGTAACTCAAAGAATGAGTAACTCTAAGAATACGTATTTGATATACCAGATACCAGTAACAATTATAGACCTCATCCCCACGACCTGATGGAATGGTTTGAGGCTCTTTATGTTACTGGAGCAAGCAGGTTCCCTTGGGCTCTACTTGCATGAGACAGGTCATATGGAGATGTTACTGGTGCCCGCTCGAGCAAATTGAAGATGAACGGGAAGACAGTGATACAGTGATACAGTAACTCAAAGAAGCAATGAAATGCAAAATCAATAAAATACAAGAGGACATGATAGAAGAAATGAGGAAAAGGCAGACCAAAATACAAACGGAAATGACAGATATAAAAATGAGTTAAGTGAAATGAAAAACAATCTGGAAGGCCTACATAGCAGAGTACTAACTACTGAAGAAAGAATTAGTGATCTCAAAGATGAGTTCCAAAGATTCTCTACACAACAGCAGAAAATTGAAAACAGAATCACAATTAACAAACAGACCACAAGAGATAATCTGGATAAAGCCAAAAAGGAATAACATATGGTTCATTGGTGTCCCAGAAGGGCAAGAAGAAAATTCTGATGAAGAAGAAACTGTCAAAGCCATCATTGCTGAGAAGTTCCCGGAACTAAAGAATGCTTGCCTCCAGATCCAGGAGGCCCGTAGGATACCAGCTAAAAAGAAACCCCAATAAGAATACTCCAAGACACATCTTAATTAGAATGACAAAATATATAGGCAGATATAGAATACTGAAAGCAGCAAGATCAAAGATGGAAATCACATACAAAGAAACATCCCTAAGATTTACAGCAGACTTCTCGATGAAACACACCGAGCACAAAAACAATGGTGGGATATTGTGAAAAGGCTCAATGAACTGCAGGCCTCACCAAGAATTCTTTACCCGGCCAGACTCACATTCAGATATGGAGGAAAGATACACAACTTCATGAATAAACAACAACTCAGGAATTTCATGGACACAAAACCAACTTTAAAAGAAGGAGAGAAGGGTCTACTGTAAAATACAACAAAACCCAAAAGCACAAGTGTAAACAGAAAGATGGCACGAAATCCGATGACTATAATCTCTCTCAATGTCAACGGTCTAAATATACCAATTAAGAGTGAAGCAGGAATGTCCTTTCGGGTCGGAGGCACAGAGATGAGACTCAGGAACACAAAGTATATCTATTAATATTTTTAATGATTACCAGGCGGAGGGGCAGCAGCTCTCATCTTGGCAGCTGACTGACCGCTGCTAACTGGCTTCAGCTGACTGACTTGAACTGACTGGCTTGAGCTGACTGACCTGAGCTGACTCACTTGAGCTGACTGACCTCCTCCAACAAAGACCCCAACTCTCTTATCCCATAGTCTCAAAGGGCAATACAGCTTAAAGTTTGCGTGGTTTACATTACAAAGACAGTTCACATTCATTGCATAGGACTTAGGAATAATAGGAAGGGGACAACCAGGAAAAAAAAAAACCTGCAGGGGGTGCTGTCTAGGTAAGATGAGATGAACAAAAGAATGCATTACAGTTCCTAATGCAGCCTTCCAGACTAGCCCATGATGGCAAGGACATGACAGACAGAAGAACAAGAAAAACCTGTTTCTGTCTAACTTTAAGCATCGTCCATTAGACTCTATCTTGGGCTAGTTATAGTCAACAAGGAAATGTGCAGAGAAATGACCTAGGATAGCCTTGTCTGTGTAACTGCAGCTTGATTAACAGTCTCACTAGGGAATTCTAACTCTATTGGGAGACAGTCTGCCAGAATACCCCGCATATCTGTTAACAGGCAGTATCCATCAGACCTTCCTTCACATATCCTTAGATCTAACCGCGCCAACATAAGAGTCACAGAGTGGCAAAATGGATTAAAAAATTGAACCAAACATTCTATTGACTACAAGAAACATATCTGAATAATCAGAGCAAACACAGACTCAAAGTCAAAGGTTGGAAGACAATTCTACATGCAAACAACTCCTCCAAAATGGCCGGTGTGGCCAAACTAGTATCAGATAATATAGACTTCAGACTGAAAACAGTTAGAAGAGACAATGAAGGCCATTTCTTATTAATTAAAGGGGTATGTATATCAGGAAGAAATTACACTACTAAACATATATGCACCCAATGAAGGGCCAGCAAAATACTCAAAGCAACTGCTAATAGACATCAAAGAAGACATTAACAGCCAGCGCAATAATAGTTGGAGACTTAAAAAATGCTTCTATCAACTATAGATAGATAGACAAGACTGAAACTCACCAAGGAAATATTAGCCCTGAAGGAAGAAATGGTAGAAAGAGAGCTAGTGGATATATAGAAAGCTTTTCATGCCAAAAAAAAGCTGAATACACATTTTTCTCCAGTGCACATGGAACATTTTCCAAGATAGACCACATGCTGAGCCACAAAGCATACCTCAATAAAATAAAAAAGATAGAAATTGTGTCAAATATCTTCTCAGACCATCATACACTGAAAATCAAAGTTAACTGTACACAGAAACTGGGATTCAAACCAAACACCTGGAAACTGAACAGCTCACTCCTGAACAACAAATGGGTCATAGAAGAAATCAAACAGGAAATCCAAAGATTCCTGGAAACAAATGAAAATGAAGACACCAACTATAAGAACTTGTGGGACACGGCAAAAGCCATGTTAAGAAGAAGCGTTTATAGCTCCACAAGCATTCATTAGGAAACAAGAAAAGCTCCACATAAATAACCTGACTACACAGCTGAACACATTAGAAAAAGTCCAAAAAGGAGCCCAACCCAGGAAGAAAGAAGGAAATAATAAAACTTAGAGAGGAAATCAATGAGTTGGAACCCCCAAAAAATAATTCAAAAGATTAAAGAAACCAAGAGCTGGTTCTTTGAAAAAATAAACAAGATCAGCAAACCACTGGCAAGACTTGTAAGGACAGGGAAAGAGAAAACCCAAATAAATAGAATCAGAAATGAAAATGGTGACATTACAACAGAAACCACAGAAATCCAAAAGATCATCAGAGATTATTTTAAGAGTCTGTATGCTGTGAAATATGTAATCTAGAAGAAATGCATAAATTCCTGAAGTCCTAAACCCTCCCCTGGCTGAAACAAAAAAGAAGACCTAAAACACCTGAATAAGCCTATCACCATCAAGGAAATTGAAACAGTAATTAAAAGTTCTGCCCAAACACAATAGCACAGATCTAGATGGACTCAGTAATGAATTCTACCAAACCTTTAAAGAGTAAATACTGCCAGTCCTTTTCAAGTTCTTCCAGGAAATGGAAGAAACAGAACACTCCCAAACAGCTTCTACATGGCACATATCACCCTGATACCCAAAGCAGGGAGAGACAACACAAAGAAAGAAAATTAAAGACCAATATCCCTGATGAACACAGATACTAAGATCTTCAACAAAATACTAGCAAACAGAATCCAAAGACTCATAAAGAAGATTATACATCATGACCAAGTAGAATTCATCCCGGGAATGTAAGGATGGTTCAACATTCGCAAGTCAATCAACATAATCCATCAAACCAATAAGAGAAAAAATAAAAACCATATGATCATATCAATAGATGCAGAAAAAGCATTTGACAGATCCAACACCCATTCATGATTAAAACCCTCCAGAAAATGGGACTTGAAGGAACCTTCCTCAAGCTAGTCAAAGCCATCTATCAAAAGTCCACAGCGAGCATCATTCTCAACGGGGGGAAAAATTGAAAGCCTTCCCTCTGAGATCAGGGAATAGACAAGGTTGCCCCTCTCTCACCTCTTTTTATTCAATATAGTACTGGAATTACCCACCATAGCAATCAGAGAAGAAAAGGAAATTAAGGGCATTCAGTTAGGCAAGGAAGAAGTCAAGCTATCATTATTCCTCAGATGACATGATATTATACTCAGAGAACCCTAAAATCTCTACCAAAAAACTCCTAGAAACAATAGACACATATAGCAGAGTGGCAAGATATAAAATCAACACCCAAAAAATCGGTGGCTTTCCTATATACAAATAACAAAAAGAGAAGAAAGGGATATTAAGGATACGATTCCATTCACAATTGTGCCACAGAAAATCAAATACCTAGGAATCAGCTTAACCAAGTGTGTAAAGGACCTGTACAAGCAAAACTACAAGACACTGCTCCGAGAAATAAAAAAGGACACGAGGAAATGGAAACACATTCACTGCTCATGGATGGGAGAAACTTCAACAAGGGAAGAAATTTGAATGGTCAAAAGACATATGAAAAAAAAAGTCTCATCATCATTAGTCATCAGAGAGATGCAAATCAAAACAACAATGAGATATCATTTTACACCACAGAGACTGTCACATATCCAAAAGAGCAAGAACAACAAGTGCCGGGCGTGGATGTGGAGAGAAGGGAATGTTCATCGACTGTTGGTGGGAATGCTGACTGATTCAACCTTTCTGGGGAAAACAATATGGACATTCCTCCAAAGACTAGAAATTGAGCTCCCATTTTGACCCAGCCATGTCACTCCTGGGAAGCCAAAAAATATGCAGCAGAAACACCATCCCTACTTCTATGTTCATAGTAGCATTATTCACAATAGCCAGAATCTGGAAACAACCAGAGTGTCCAAGAATTGATGACTGGATAAAGAAGCTTTGGTACATCTACACAATGGAATATTATTCAGCTGTTAGGAAAAATGAAGTTATGAAATTTGCCTATAAATGGATGGACATGGAAAGTATCATGTTGAGTGAAATTAGCCAGAAGGAGATAGACAGATATAGAATGACTGCATTAATTTGCATGACATAAATATATATATATATATATGTATATATATGTATATATTATGATACCAATATCCAAGGTCAGGTGAAGCATGCATCAGGAGGTCTTGTCAAAGGAGGTAATTATCACAAACGTGTGGGAATCAGAGGCCAGATAAGACAGAGAATGGAACAGAGAGAGAGAAAGAGTAAGAGAGAAAAGAGTTAAAGAACCCGCCATAGAGGCAGGCTAGGGGAGGGGGAGGGAATCGGGGATATTGGTGGTGGGAAACAGACACTGGTGGATGGATGTGTGCTGTAACACTGTATGACTGAAACCCAAATATGAACATTTTATTAACATTTTTGTAATTGTGTATTCACGGTGGTATAATAAAATATTTTTAAAAAATGAAGGTACAATGTCAATAATAAAGAAAATTATTGAAGATTCTTTTTTTGTTAGAAATAACAGTATCAGCCAAGACAGCATATGTCTAATTTAGGATAACATCATTGGATATCTAATCATGAAAAAGCTGATACATTTCCAATATGGATGAAACTCATTTTCTTTGGTTTATGGACCAACCCTAGCAGTACTCCAGGTTTACTTCCTGTCTGTATCCTGGCCCCACATGGAGGGCTCAGGCATGAGGCTAGTTGTACTGGAAAATGAACTCGAGCCTCTTATTGCTGTAAAGACAGCATGTTAAAAGTGTGTCTGCTGGGGGAGGTGGGAGGGAATTTGGGGCCCTTGCTGGTGGGAATAGGGCACTGGAGGGATGGGTGCTGGAACACTGTATGACTGAAACCCAATCATGAACATCCTTGTAACTGTATACCTCCTGGTTGTATCACTATCACTATCTTCCCTTTCAATATCAATTTGCTTGAGCAGGCTCCAGTAACATCTCCATATGTCCTGCCTCATGCTAGTAGAGCCCAAGGACATTTGCTAGCTCCAGAAACATAAAGAGCCTCAAACTATTATATTAGGTCATAGGAATGACATAACATAATTGTTACTGATATTTGGCATGTCAAATACAACATGAGCAGCTTTCCAGGCTTTGCCAAGTGGGTAGCATACTCTTGGAGTCACCTCTAAATACAGCATTTATTGATGGACCGCGTGGTCGAAGCCAGGCTATGATAGGCTAGTCTCCTTGATGGAGTTCTTATGAGGGAGGTCCGGATGTGGAAAATGGCAGCCCAAATGGAGTGGGGGTGTTGTCCCTCCCAGGTGCCTCGTGAGTGGCTGGGCACAAGGAGAGCTGGTAGCAGCTCTGCCCCATGTTTGTGAGTCTCTGGATCAGCATACCTGGGCTGGATTGAAAAAAAAACTGCTGCAGGGTGGGTGTTGATGATTCCGGCTGTGATAGGCTCATATGCTGGATGAAGTTCTGATGAAAGGGAGATCCGGGTGTGGAATATGGCGGCCCTCATGGAGTGGGGGGGTCATCTGGCTGTTGGGCGAGGCCCTGCTGGGGTGGCGGGCCAGGGTTAGAACCCGCCATCCCTCCCAGGCAGGATGGCGTCTCATGAGCAGCTGGGCACAGGGAGAGCTGGTAGCAGCTCTGCCCCATGTCTGCAAGTCTCTGGATCAGCATACCTGAGCCGGATTGAAAAAAAAACTGCTATTATACAACTATTATACAGGGTTGTATAATAAAATTTTAAAATAAGTAAATAAAAGTTTATCTGTCCTGCCAGGAGTGTCTAACGATGAGAAATTATGAAATTAATGATCTGTATAGTTTGTCATTTCTAATTGTTTCACCATTTCTGATAAATGCTACCTGCACGGCAGAGCCTGGCAAGTTACCCATGTTGTATTTGATATGCCAAATACCAGTAACAATTATAGACCTCATTCCGGAATGGATTGAGGCTCTTTATGTTCCTGGAGCAAGCAGATGCCCTGGGCTCTACTAGCATGAGACAGGACATATGAAGAGTGTTACTGGGGCCCGTTTGAGCAAATCGATGATGAACGGGAAGACAGTGATACAGTGATACAGTGATTTCTGATAAATTACTATTTTCAACCATACATTACATAGGCCTTATATAGTTTTCATCTGCAGAGTTAAACTGCTGCAATATGAATCAATGAGGCGAGGTAAGATAAATATATCCATTCCATAAGACAATAATAAAGCAAGAAATGCTAATTTACTTTAAAAACGCTGGCTAGAACAAAGTTTTTATAAAATTATAAAACTGTCTTTTGGTCTTGGTGAAGCAGCTTTAGCAAATATTCCCAACATTTCGCATCCGCCATAGCCTCCTTCCTGAGTTTTGGGGTCCACTCCCTGGGCAGCTGCTGACCGTGGTGAGTACAGAGACAGCGCAGTGGGGTCAGAGCTGTGTGGATTCACCATCCCGGGGCTGCATGACTGGGACAGAACACAGAGACACAGAGAGCCCCATGCTTGTATGAGGAGTATTGATCAAGCCTATAGAGGGACCATGGACGATGGGCGCCATGTAATTCTGTCTTCAATCCTCACATGCCTGAGTTGCTATTTGTGTATCTCTGTAATTTTCCTGCTGAGTGTGTAGATTACTTCTGATCTTTAGTGCAGACTATTTTATTTTTTTATATACTTGATAAAATCAGTACATTTGATTTTTACTTTTGGTATGGGACTATTAGAAAATCGTATATTGCACATATATTTTTTCTTTTTTTTTTTTTAATTTTTTATTATACCACCGTGAAACATACAATTACAAAGGTGTTCATAATTGGTTCTCAGCAATACAGTATCCCAGCACCCATCCCCTCCACCAGCGCCCCACTTCCACCACCAATGTACCCCCTCCCCTCCCGCCCCCCAGGCCGCCTTAATAGCAGGTACCCCAGTTTCCTCTCTTTCTCTCTCTATCTCTCTCTCTGTCTCTGAATCTCTCTCCCTCTTATTTTACACATTGTGGCTAGCCCTGCAGATATTTAGAGTTTATCACTTAAGTCTCTTTGTGTATATTCAGTGGTGAGTTTTAATCTGCCATTACCATTTCCCATATTTAGTAAAACACTGCTACCTATTTATATCCTATTAATGAATGCAGTCATTCTATATCTGTCCTTTTCCTTTTGACTAATTTCACTCATCATGATAGACTCCATGTCCATCCATTTGCAGGTAAATTTCATAACTTCATCTTTTCTGACAGCCGCATAGTATTCCACAGTGCAGATGAACCACAGTTTCCTTAGCCAGTCCTCTGTTCTCGGGCATTTAGGTTGTTTCCAGATTCTAGCTATAGTGAATAGCGCAGAGATGAATAAAGAAGTACAGATAGTGTTTCTGCTATGTGCCCCTCGGGCTCTAGGGTATATTCCCAGGAGTGCTATTGCTGGATCAAATGGGAGCTCAATATCTAGCTTTCGGAGGAATGCCCATGTTGTTCTCCAAAAGGGCTGGACCAGCCGGCACTCCCACCAGCAGTGGATGAGAGTCCCTCTTTCCCCACATCCACGCCAGCACCGGTTGTTCTTGCTGTTTTGGATGTGTGCCAGTCTCTGTGGGGTGAGATGGTATCTCATTGTTGTTTTGATCTGCATCTCCCCGATGATCAAAGATGAAGAGCACTTTTTCATATGACTTTTGGCCATTCGAATTTCTTCTTTTTGGAAGCTTCTGTTCATTTCTTCTCCCCCATTCCTTGATGGGGTTGGCCGTTTTCTTCTTGTGGAGTGCTACCAGTGCCTGATATATCCTGGATATCAACCCCTTGTCAGAATGGCATTGGGTGAATATCCCTTCCCACTCTGTGGACCGTCTTTGTATCTTGGTCACCGTTTCTTTTGAGGTGCAGAAGCTTTTCAATTTTATATAATCCCATTTGTTTATCATTGCTTCCATTTGCTTGGTCAGTGGTGTGTCGTCTTTAAAGATACTTTTCGTTTCGATGTCGTAGAGCGTTTCTCCTATGTTTTCTTCGATGTACCTTATAGATTCCTGTCTGATGTTGAGATCTAGAATCCATTTTGATCTGACTTTTGTGCATGGCGTTAGAAGGAGGTCTAAGTGGGGATTGAAGGAACCTTCCTCAAGATAATCCAGGCCATCTACTACAAGCCCACAGCGAGCATCATTCTCAATGGGGAAAAACTGAAAGCCTTCCCCTTAAGATCAGGGACAAGACAAGTCTGCCCGCTCTCACCACTTCTATTCAATATAGTACTGGAAGTACTTGCCATAGCGATCAGGGAAGAAAAAGACATTAAGGGCATCCAGATAGGAAGGGAAGAAGCCAAGTTATCACTATTTGCAGATGACATGATATTATACCGGGAAAACCCAAAACTCTCTACCAAGAGGCTCCTAGAAATAAAACATTCTTATAGTAGAGTAGCAGGGTACAAAATCAATACCCAAAAGTCAATGGCCTTCCTATATGCAAACAGCGAAAGAGAAGAAAGGGACATTAAAGAAACTATCCCATTCACAATTGCACCGCAGAAAATCAAATACCTAGGAATCAGTTTGACAAAGAATGTGGAGGATCTCTACAAAGAAAACTACAAAACGTTACTTCAGGAAATAAAAGAAGACCTGAGGAAATGGAAACATATTCCCTGCTCATGGATCGGAAGGATTAACATTATCAAAATGGTAATACTCCCTATACTTTATACAGATTCAATGCGGTCCCTATAAAGATACCCATGATGTTCTTCAAAGAAATTGAACAAACACTCCTGAAATTTGTATGGAATAATAAAACCCCACGAATAGCTAAAGAAATCCTTGGGAAAAAGAAGATGGGAGGTATCACTTTCCCCAACCTCAAGCTCTACTACAGAGCAGTCGTCATTAAGACAGTGTGGTATTGGTATAGAGACAGACCCGTAGACCTATGGAATAGAACGGAGTATCCTGAAACGCACTCACAAATATACAACCACTTTATCTTCGATAAAGGAGCCAAAAAATATTAAGTGGAGCAAAGAAAGCCTCTTCAACAAATGGTGCTGGGAAAACTGGGCAGCTACGTGTAAAAAAATGAACTTAGTGCAGACTATTTTAAACATCAAAATTTATAGCATATTTTTTTGGTCAATTCGATTTCACTCAACTATCTGGTGCTTCATGGAATTAGGGGTACAGTTGCATGTGATATAGCCTATGTCTAGGCTCCATGCATTGGTTAGGGAGAGCCATGACCAACACTAGCTAGGGCTTGCTTGTACCCTCTTAAAAATGGGTGAAAACTGATCACTAAGTCCAGGTTCCATGCAAACAATTTGCGTATTGAAGAAACTGCATGAGCTCTTTACAGCACCTTACAGGAGCTGATATAACTCAATCATGAGCCCCAAGAACAGGGTCCTGTCGTTCATAGGGCATATCCTGGGTGCTGAGTCAAGCATAGGACAGAGCAGGTGCTCCTGTTAAGGCCAACCACACCAGGTAGGTCACCTGCGCAGAGACTGTTCGTTGTCCAAACACGAAGACATAACCAGCAAGAATGGACAATCTCACCCCATAACCACCATGACTATTATGAGTTGATCTGCTCAAAAGGAAGGGATTTTCATCCAAGTTAAAACAGTGAATAAACTCGGTGAAATTTTATGGAAATGGATTGAACTCAGCTCTGTCAGAATTCACTGCGGCAAAAACACTGTTAGGTCCCAGGTTTTTCACACATTGAGGGAGAACAGGAGTGGACAAAAAGGGACATGGAAGGCAGGAGCCTGGTGGTCATCAGGGACCTCACACACGGGGACTCTCCTCACAGCTGCCATTTCCCCTGAGCAATTCCTGTTCTCTGAGAGCTCCTCAGCATGTTTCCTGTGCTGGAGGAAGAGGCCCAGGTCTGACCAGGGCCCCAGGGAGAGGCTTGAGTGCTCTGAGCCACAGTCAGCACGTCCTCCCCTGGGAGCCCAGACACCAGCCTCCCCGTGTCCCCTCCTTTCTCCACAAAGGCTCCCCCCATGCAAATCTGCACATGGGACCCAGGATTAAAACCACATTCAAACTCACCCCAACTTGGGTTCTCTGTCACCTGACACAGAGTCTGAGATCCTGGAACTTGTGGGCAGAAACGTGCATCAGCTCTGGTTCCTCCTTTTTTCTGGTTGCGGCTCCCAGGCGTGAGTATCCCCTGGACAGAGGCTCAAAGCTGGGGATGGGGCCTCTGAGCCGTGACTCACTGTGGGCATCTGTCCCCAGGTGTCTTGTCCCAGGTACAGCTGCAGTAGTCGGGACTCTGCCTGGTGACCCCCTCGGAGACACAGTCCCTCACCTGTTCCATCTCTGGATTCTCTCTAACCAGCTATGGTAGACACTGGGTTCTCCAGGCTGCTGGAAAGGGCTTGGATTGGGTTGGTGGTATATGGACTGATGGAAGCACATACTATAAATCAAGTCTTCAATCGTGAGTCAGAATCTCCAGGGACACCTCCAAGAACCAAGTTTACTTAAAACTAAGGAACTCAGTAACTAAGGATACAGCCGTGTATTATTGTGCAAGAGATACAGTGAGAGCAAGTACCTGTGAGCCCAGACACAAACAACTGAGACTGGGGGAGCTGCAGGGGTGCTTGTGACGTGCAGGGGGCGCTCTGCTCTCTAACTACTGGGCTGACTTCTGGGTCAGGTGGAGAGGGGCATGTAAGGGGCTAGCTCTCTTATCTTTGACTGAAATACATAAAGCATATTTAATAAACCATGTCTATTTATTTTAGTTATTACTTCCGCTTGCACAAATTTGTTCCTCCCCCCTCTCAGAGTCCACTAGAGACTTTTTGTCCCAGTAAGTAAGCTGTGGCCAATTTCAATTCCTACAAAGGTCATTGCTCTTCATGGAAAGAAGGATTTCCCCCTTTTATCTTGCTTTCTTTGTTGAGGGAACACAATTCCCTCTGTGTGTTAGATGCTTATGGGTCACACTCTCACTGCATTTCTCCCAGCCCAAATTCTCACAGACCCCCCCACACTCTGCTGTGTCCCCTTTGCCGGCCTCTTCTTCCCAGTGATCTCAGCCCCACGTGACTTCTCTTAGGACTCCAGTGTGTGCTTAGGGTGCAGGGCTGTTATCATGGGTCCTGTCCACCCTGAGGCTTTGTGCTCATGTACAACAGAAGACTGACATCCTCTTAATTTATCCTCCCTCCGACATACTTCACTTCATCTGATGCTTTGCAGTTACATCCATGTTTCAGTAAAGTGTGACAGTTCCCTTCCCTATAACCGCATGGCAGCCCATGTATCTACACCACAACTTCTTATCATGAAACTGTCTAAAACATTAGGATTGTCTCCAGTCCAGGCCACTCTACCAGATGCTGCAACAAATGTATGATTACACACATCTCGAACTCACAGACATGGGACAGAGCTGCTATTGGCTCTCCCTGTGCCCAGCCGCTCACGAGGTGCCCAGGAGGGATGACGGGTTCTAGCCCTAGCCCGCCACCCCAGCAGAACCTTGCAACAAGCCAGATGACCCCCCACTCCATGAGGGCCGCCATTTTCCACATCCGGACTTCTCTCTCGTCAGAACTCCACCCAGCAGACCAGCCTATCACAGCCCGGCTGGCTGCTTGCGGCCGTCGCGGTTCATCAATAAATGCTGGACTTAGAGATGACTACAAGAGTATGCTACCTGCACGGCAGAGCCTGGCAAGCTACCCGTGTTGTATTTGATATGCCAAATACCAGTAACAATTATAGACCTCACTCTGGAATGGATTGAGGCTCTTTATGTTCCTGGAGCAAGCAGATGCCCTTGGGCTCTACTAGCATGAGACAGGACATATGGAGATGTTACTGGGGCTCGCTCGAGCAAATCGATGATGAACGGGAAGACAGTGATACAGTGATACAATGATACACACATCTCAAGTTGATTTTTTCGTGTTTGGGTGTAGGTGTGAGGAGTGTAGTCACTGGGAATTATGGAAACTCTGTTCTCACTTTGCAGAGAAATTTTCTGGTATTTTTCACAGATATTGAATCAGACAATATTCCCAGCATCCATGAAACTATATTTCCTTTCGAATACATTCCAGCCAGCACTGCTTGTTTCCCATCTTGATATAGGCCATTGGTCAGACGTGATTCCTCATTGACCTTCTGAGTTACATTTCCCTGTGAATATGTACTACAGCAAAACCAAGAAAGTTATAAATTCTGCATCAAGCAAGAAGTTGTAAAGTCTACATGACATGAAAATAAAAATGGATTAGAAAATGTTTATGTCATGAGAACCAACAGTGAGCTAGCTCATGTTATGAACTAGTTTGCTCTTGGTTATTTAAAGTGTAATCAGAGAAATATTAAAACAAACAGAATCCTTTGAAGGAAACTCACCCACACACTCTTCCCTTTACACAATTAGGGAGGCAATTCATTGGAAAGAATTAAAAAGATTGCTGGGTATATTCTGTGAGTCTCTGAAAACAGATCCATGAAAAATTAAAAAACTACACCAAAAAGGTAATTCTCTGTAACATGAAATCTCCATTACAGATCATCATCCAAGAGGCGATTCTTGCTGGTGAACTGGACCCCCTGCACCTCTGATGAGTCACTGCAGAGTGTGGGGGACTCTCATTCTGTGACGCAGAGAAGGTCCTGTACTTCCAGAAGCCCCGACAGCAGAGCCAATGCCCCACAGCCCCGTCTGGAGAAAGGAGTCCTTGAGCTGAATCACCTGAGGCTTATTCACAGATGTGCTCAGGCTCTGCTCCCTCAGCTGCTACTTCAGGCCCTCCACACCTGACTCCTGTCACTGTCCTCTGGGCTGTGGGACTTTCTCAGCACATTGGGCTGTGATGCCTGATACCACTGCAGGGGAGGGCAGGGAGGACAGAGAGTGTGGACCTGTTGCAGTGTTCGCTGGACATAAGGCCAGTAAGTTGACACTCACAGCACCTGCCTCGCCGTGTGTCTACTCTGAGGGAGCCCCAGGAATTCACTCCCTGAGAGGTTGGAAACTAGTTGCAACGTTTCAGATTTTATAGTTTTCTTTTTGGTGCTATTTCTGTAAATATATAGAACAAACTTTATTCGGTTCTCTGTTTCTATGAAGCAAATGTGGCCTTATTTGTAAAGATTCAGGACTGAGAGTAATCCAGGACTCCCATGGCATGAATAAACAAACAATAATTCCATACAGTGGCAGACTTCAGTTCATCTCTACTGAACCACACACACAGGATGCATTGCTGGGAGCATGAGGGAGGGGTGAGGCATGAGGGAAATAACATGGGCTAGAGGAAGTATTGAAGTGAAGGATTTTCAGGTATGATGGACACTTCACAGGTGTCCACTTAGGTCAGTGCTCCTGAAACACAAATTCTCTGACAGTATTGTGTGTAGGGCATGGCCCGCCAGGATTTTCCTACTAATCAAATGCTTGCAGGAACCAGGGCAGCTATGAAGTTTCCACACCCCAGGCACCTCCAGGACCCTGGTCTCCAACAGGCTTCAGGCTGTTAAAATAATGACAACTTGTTACCATTGGGGGAGCCTTCCTTGACATCTCACAACACATTGTTCTGTGTTTTGGTTTCCATGTTTGGTTTGGTTTTTTGGGTGATGCCCAGCTATGGTCAGGGTTTCTCATAACCCCCTGCCTATTGATTAGCAGGTAATAATCAGAGCTGGGAGAGACCCAGTCAATCAAATGCAAGTCAATTCCCTGATCCTGAACTGTCTCTACATCCCAAGTGCCCTATTCACTGGGGGTCATGGATACTCTTGTGTAGGTGCTGGATACATTTCCTTTCAGCACACTGTACAAATCATCTAAGTTTGCTTTGTCACTGTATATCTGCATATATAAGAGTCCAGAGACTCTTAGACATGGGGCAGAGCGGTTCCTTGCTCTCCCTGTGCCCAGCCATTCATGAGGCAGTCGGGAGGCATGGTGGGTTCTAGCCTTGGCCCACCACCCCGGCAGAACCTCACAAAAAGCCAGACGACCCCCACCCACTCCACGGGTGCCGCCATTTTCCACATTTGGACTTCCCTCTCATCAGAACTCCACCCAGCCGACCAGCCCATCACAGCCCGGCTCACGTGGCCGCTTGTTTCCCATCAATAAATGCTTTATTTGGAGGTGTTTAAAGAGTATGCCTCCCGCACGGCAAGCCTAGCAAGCTCTCATGTCATATTTGATATGCCAAATGCCAGTAACAATTATATTAGTTCATTCCCATGACCTAATATAATGGTTTGAGGCTCTTTATGTTCCTGTAGCAAGCCAATGCCCTTGGCTCTACTGGTATGAGTCAGGACATATGGAGATATTACTGGTGCCCGCTCTAGCAAATAGATGATTAACGGGAAGATCGTGATCGTGATCTGCATAATAGAAGAGAAATTAAGTTAAGAACGTTGCATGATTTATCCCAAAATATAAATAAAAATCCCTTATCACTTAAATTTATTATCACTTAATCATTCATGCTCTAAGATGACAGTTTTCTGAACATTTATCTGGTCACAAAGCACACCCAGGTCACCACACCTGCTTTGGAGTCCAACCCTCTCTTCACTTTCAAACCCAAATCTTTATGCAGAAGGAGGACATGCAAATGAGTCTGCCCTTGTGATGATGAAAACAGCCCAGCCTCAGCCTCAGCTCCAGGAGAAGAGTCAGCTCAGGGGTTCCTGGGGCTCATCCTGAGTCAGACAGAATCAACATGGAGTGTGGGCTGAGCTGGCTGCTCCTGGCTGCTGTGTTAGGAGGTAATTCATGGGCCCCAAGAGACACGGAGCATGGGAGTGAGAGCATGGCAGATCCTCTGTGTGAGGAGAGTTTCCTGACCAGGATGTCTTTGTGTTTGCAGGGGTCCAGTGTGAGGTGCAGCTGGTGGAGTCTGGGGAGACATGGTGCAACCCGGGGGTCCCCTAAGACTCTCTTGTGCAGCCTCTGGATTCACTTTCAGTTACTACTGGATGAGCTGGGTCCGGCAAGCTCCAGGGAAGGGCCTAGTGTGGGTTTCATACATTAGTAGTGGTAGTAGTTATATAAACTATGACGACTCTGTGAGGGGCCAATTCACTATCTCCAGAGACAAGAGCAAGAACATGCTCTATCTGCAAATGATCAGCCTGTAGGTGGAAGACACGGCCCTGTACTACTGTGCAAGAGACAAAGTGAGGGGAAGGCCCTGTGGGCCCAGACACAAACCACCTGCAGGAGGAAGCAGGGTGTGCTTCAGGGGCACAGGCCCCCACTAGGCTCTGAGGACTTGGTCCTGAGAAAATGTTGCTCATGACCAGATGAATCATCTTTATGTGGAGATCAGGGACTGACCTTCCCCTCAGCTCTCAGATGACCCCATGGGCACCTTCTTCTGTGGCTGTGGCTCTGAGCCTTCCATCCCTGCTGTGGGTAGGAAAGACATTGTCACACTCTGCTGCCTGATGGAAGTCTCCAGTGATGGGCCATGACAGCCCTGGTGGATGAGGGCAGATTCTCCTCCAGTAGAAACTAAAATGACCTTGTAAGGAGTTTCATAGTCCCCTGGCAGGTCACTTCTCCACATAGAAGAATCATAGAGTCCACTCAGTTGTGTACTGGGCTCCTTCCTTCTGTCTCTGTCCCCATTGATCTCTTCCCTCAGACCTGAACCCAGGCAGCATCTCCCCAGCTATCACACAACTGGGTATCCTGCTCTCTGGGATGGATTGTTCTCTCACCGACTTAAAGATACACATGGGAGGCTTCCCATTCCCTCTGACCCCTCAGTCATTGCACTGGAGAAACCAGATCCTGTGACGTTTGCAGCTCTGATCCTCCACAGTGAGACAAGAGCTAAGTCCATGTCAAACCCATCTGGCCCCTCTGGGAGTCTGGGGGCCACACTAGCCTTTGACTAGGGACTATCTGACTGGATGCTTCTTTCCCATCACACTTTGAACTCTGCAAATAGGCTTCCTAGGTAGAACCATACAGCTGTTTATAATCATCGTGGTCACCAATTCCAGTGCTGAGTTTTACCTCACCCCACAGTGAATTCTCAGACACCTGAGACCATACTTGCAACAATAAGCACATGACAGGAAAAGCTCCAACCAAGGTCTCTGCAGGTCACAGAGCAGAGGCCCTGCATGAAGGCCAGCTGGGTGGCCAATGTGGGCAGAACTGATGGAGCGAACAGAGCACTGGGACGAGGGCAGTGCAGACACCAAACCTCTAGACTTGTTCTCCGGTCACTCTTCTTGCCTCTGTGGAACAACCGCTTCTCTGGGGGTTCCCTTGACTGAAAACTGCTGCTTACAATACAGGATGGTCAGTCTCTGTCCTGTTTCCCCACAGTCCTCTGTCTGTCTGATGATTCCAGATGATGCCTGAGGATGACAAAGTTCTCAAACCACCAACCACAGGCTAAGGGCTACACAGTTCAAACTGAGTCATTAAAGCTTTGAGGCAAGGACCTGGGAGACTTTGTCCCCCAATGGCAGAATTATGGTCTGAAGGAATGGACGACTGGGTGAAAACTACATACACCTCACAGAGAAACCCTGTTAGTCAGTCCAGGAACAGAGACGAGGACTCCAGATGCCCAAACCCTGGAAGACCAAACTATAGCTGAGGAGCAGGTCAACTTCTCGGAGCAATTTCCAGTATGGGATCAAGGGCAGATTACCTAGGGAGGGTGCAGGATTACCCACCCCCATCAGTTATTGCTTTGTAAGTGAACTAACATGTCCTGAGCACACTGGTGTCATGGAGTGTACTTTTGCCTCACAGGTAACAATGAACTATCCAACTTACCTTACTCAAACAAGTATTCTAATAATGATGATAAAACAAAGTTATTTCAGATAGATTATTTGTTGTAGCCATATCAAAGAAAAAAGAAATGGTCAGATATAATTGTATTTTTATTAATGTTGAGCTAAACTTTATCAAATACTCATACTCCTTTCATACATGGTGAGGTCATACTGTGAGAATTATATAGGAGATCATGGAAAATTTTTTCCTGTTTATTTCAAATTTCCTATTTCTTTCCTATTTCTTTGTTTGGTAGCTGTACCCAGTGATGCTCAGAATTCACTCCTGTCTCTATGATATGGAATCACACCCAATAGACTCAGAAGACCACAGAAGGTGCTGGAGATTGAACCTAGTCACTTGTGTGAAAGGCAAGTGCCCTAACTACTATATCTCTTTGGTTCTATCACTATAAAAATTCTAAATATTTCAGAAAAATGTGAAAAATAATGTTCTTTGTGGATGAATTATATGGTTCATACTTCCTCCTTGAACTATACTAGACCCAACAAATGTTCATGTCCCCTTGATAACTTATGAATTCTATTATATAAATAGATTTGCTTTCTCTATGAAAATCCATGCTGGACCTTGTTTGAAGTTTGTGCAGAAATGGTTTTCTGAGGAGATCTGGCTTCCAGAAACCTTACACAGACTTTTCTCAGCAACTGACTCTCTGCTGCCCCCTGGAAGCTCATCATTGTGTCAGGAATATTCTCCCTGCTAAGGGTGACTGAACCTCAGGACTTGGGCCAGCTCTTTACTGTGATAAGACCATGGGTGGAACAGTGGGGAACTGGATCATTGGATTTGCTCTGAGGCAATCACTCCCATGAATGATAGATTTAAATGTATCATGTGATTTATATGTAACATGCACTTACGCACACTTGTTCTAATGGTAATACCTGTCATTAATGTCCTAAGCTGCCAGACCCACAGCTCCGTCGGCAACCCTGGAAGAGATCCAGACCCATCCATTCCAGACCCACAGCTGTGCCGCTTGACCCCACGTGGAAGCAATCCGTGGAGCTGACTTCCAGGTAAGGGGCTGGCCAGGGGCTGGTCGAGACCAACATTGCTCCAAGGGTTCACTCACACGTGCGGGGGAGGGGCCACACTGGCCTGACTTGGAGCGGAAATTTGGCCTCCTCTGCCCTTTCCTCCACCTCCAAGCCAGCTACCCCCGAAGAGAGACCCACACCAGACCCACAGCTCTGTTGGCATGCGGCCGCAGAGTGGCCAAGCAACATTCTTAGATCACTGTATCACTGTCTTCCTGTTCATCATCGCTTTGCTGGAGCAGGCACCAATAATAAATATCTCCATATGTCCTGTCTCATGCTAGTAGAGCCCAAGGCCATCTGCTTGCTTCAGGAACATAAAGAGCCTCAAACCATTTGTTCAGGTCATGGGAATAAGGTCTATAATCTGGTATTTGGCATATCAAATACAAGACGGGTAGCTTGCCAGGCTCTATGGTGTGGGTGGCATACTCTTGTAGTCACCTCTGATCTCCAGCATTTATTGATGAATAATGAGCATACCTGGGCCAGACATGAAAAAAGACTGCTGCAGGGTGACTCTCCCAAAAGTCAATCAGTCAAATATCAGATTTTTTCTTATTTCCTGTCCTACTTCCCCACTGTTTTATGTGTGTATATATATGTATATATATATATATATATATGAAACAGTAGGGAGTATATATATACATATATATACATATATATATGTATGTATTTTCTCTCTTTTTGGTTTTTGGACCATCCTGGATGGTGTTGGTGTTCAGGGGATACTCCCAGATCATACCATGTGGGGCTGGGTATCACATTTTTAGATAGTACTGATTTTAGGATCAAGTCCTTCCCAGGATCTTTCACATTTATACACTGTATTCAGTCCTAGGTAGGTTCTAACTGATACCCTTTATCCCAGTAAGCCTAGCAAGAAGCCAGAGAAACCCACATATAATGAGTTCAGTCATTCTCAACATCCAGACTCCATAGTTCCTCAGAGCTCCTTCCAAGGGAAAATTTGATCTTTCCCTTTTAAGTTTCATCATTAAATGCTCGAGATGAGAGCCTTCTACTGAGAGTATACCACCTACATGGCAGAGACTGGCAAGATACCTGTATTTTATTTGATATGCCAAAAGCCAGTAACAATTATGGACCTCAATTCCATGACCTGAAGAATGGTTTGAGGCTCTTCCTGTCCCTGGAGCAAGCAGATGCACTTAGGCTACACTTGCTTATGACAGGAGGTATGGAGATGTTACTGGTGCCCGCTCAAGCAAATTGATGAACAATGGGAAGACAGTGATACAGTGATATATATCTATATATAATATATATATCTATATATATATTATATATAGATATATTTATATATCACCATTCTACAGGGAAGTGATCATCGACATCAAAAGAGGGGTTGGGCAGGGTAATACCATTTAACCAAAACTCTTCAGCGCCACCCTCGTAAACATCATGCGACAATAAATGGGAAGGAATGGGAGTGAAGATAGACGACCCGGCAACTGCACGACCACACTTTGCTGATGACATCATTTTAATAACACCAAACATCAGCCAAGCGGCACAAATGCTGGCTGATTTTGACAGAGAATGTGGAAAGATAGGTCTACAGCTGAAGATAGACCTATCTAAAGATAGGTCTCAACAAAACTATGTTCATGAGAAATGAACTAGTTCCTGAAGCCCCATTCACTCTCAATGGAACAAACATCTCTGAATGCAACAGCTATGTGTACCTAGGTCGAGAAGTCAACATGATGAACGACCTAAAACCTGAGTTTCGCAGGAGGAAAAGAGCGGCATGGACTGCCTTCAAAAACATCGAAACAATAGCTAAAAGAACAAAGAACCTCAGGCTCTGGGCACATCTCTTTGACTCCACCATTCTCCCTGCATTCACATACACCTCAGAGACCTGGGCCCTAGGAAGGCAGGATGAGAATACTATTCACGTCTCCCAAAGAGGAATCGAAAGAGCCATTCTTGGAATATAATGCCTCACTCAAGTGAGAGAAGGAATCTGGAGTTCCGACTTCCATCGCTATTCTAAAATCAAGAATGCTGTCTCATCTGCCAGGACATCAAAAATCAGATGGACTGGTCATGTAATGCCATCTGGAGACGACCGTTGGACTAGAGCCATTACCGATTGGTTCACACAGGAAGTCAAAAGATCATGTGGCTGCCCACCTGCAAGATGATCAGACTTCCTTATCAAGAACCCAAACAAACAGTTTGAGACTCTTAATATTCCCAAAACAAACAGATGCCATTCGGCTACATTGGCATGTGATAGGGTCAAATGGAAACATTACTGGCGCCCGCTCGAGCAAATTGATGAATAACAGAATATCAAGTGATATACATATATGCTACAGAACTGAGTTACCACTATGGGGGCAGAGTGTACTCCTTGTGTCATGGGGTCATTATTGTTGGAGAGAAATTGACATACTATGTAGTGTGTGATGTCTTAGAATTCTGCATGTATAAAAGTTTCAATAACAGTATTATAAACCACAGTGTGTCAAAAATTTTTAAAATATATGTTATAGCTATGATCATTATACAGAATAATATGCATGCAGTGATATAGTCAAACTGTTTAGCCACAGGTGGATGGACGAAATGGTGCTGCATATATACAGAATAAAATACTTTAAAAAAAGATACATAGAGACCCCAAAAACAACAAAAGTGAATACTGCAGAGCTATGAAAGGATAGATCTTGAAGTTTGTTGCAACACAAATGCATCTGTAGTGTAACAATTTAGGCAGATAAATCAGTGATAAAGATATATGTATATTTATATATATAAAAGATATATAATATAGATGAAAAATAGGATGTTAGACAGTATAACATATTGAAAGTCTTTGAACTCTGATTAAAAACTCATATTAAGCAGCAGTGAAGGTGGTCCAGAAACACAGATACACGAGGCACGGCTATCCCCACACTCGGCTGGTCATGAAGCATCTAGGAGAAAAGGTGGATTCTGGCCCTTGCCTGCCACCTCAAAAGAGCCTCAGAAGAAGGCAGAGGAACCCCCTGCCCTGTTTTGGCTGCCATTTCAGCATCCAAACTCCACAGCTATATAGCAGCTATATATATAGTCAGACCCCACCCTATATAGCAGTCAATTTCAAGTCCAGTTATGCAGGTCACGGTGGTTAAAGTTACCAGGCTTCAGTGCAGATGGAGCTGGGGTCTCTTTCCCCCACCTCTGTCCCATCGGGGAGACCTGGTGGACCTGCCCCGAACTGCTTCTGGGCTGCCAGCTGAATCCCAGAGACACAGATACTCGGTGCAGAGCTGCTATCAGTTGTTCCGTGCATATACGGTGGCTTTGCAGCCATGCATCAAACTAGTAGAAACCAACCACGTTCTATCAATTCAGATGGTCAATGCAAGAACAGAAGTAGACCAGATTAGCCCATAATAAACCAGGAAAAAAAGTCATGACTTTATCAATAACATTGCCATATGTAGGCTGCAAAGGTCAATGTAATTGGTGCCTTCTGAGTGAGCAGGCATGGGGATGGGGCGGTAGGAAATATGTGTCTTTGGTGGTGGGAATACGCTAGTGATGGGATATGCATTGGTAGATGAAATATTGAATACAAATAAATAAATAATTAAAAAAGAAGCAGTGGAGGGTAAGGGGTGCAAAGAAGATGTGGGTTAGAAGTGACCTAGGTGTAGTGGTTGATCCTCTGGGGGACATTGTGTGAGGGAAATGGACAACATCACCCTGATTTTAACACTATTGTACCAATGTGACATGCACCATAATGTAAAGAAATGTGGCGTCTGCAGGAGCACCTGAGTCAGGGCGCTGCACTCCACAGCTTTCCTAGACTGACGCATCTCATAGGAACAGGAGTTGTGAGGGGGCAGTGCTGGGACCTCAGGCAGGATCCTCCTGCAGGGCAGATCCGGGCAGCAGGGGGCATTCAAGACCCACAGCCCAGGCTGTAGCCAGGAGCAGGTGCAGAGGGCAGAGTCCCCACCATCACCCCACACCCACACTGTTTTAACAAGGTTATTCATGATGGTTTCTTACAGGCTTTTGGGTTCCATACCAATCCTCCCATCATAAACACCTTCCCTCCACCATTGCCTCCACTTCCTTAAGCACCCTCAGCCTGCAGCAGACCCACACCAATTAACTTTTATGTGCTTCACCACTACATGGATAACAGAATGGTCAAAAAATATTTTCCAGGAAAAAATATTGTGAAAAAATGTTTTATCTTACTGAGGAGAGAATAATCCCTTGTCTGAGGGTTTCTAAGCTGTTGTGGCAAGTGAAGCCTTCACAGCCAGGCTCAGAGGTTTTTATTTCAAGTCCTTAATTTTCTTTTTGGTACTGGATTTGGCATATCGAACACGCATCGGACAGCTTGCCAGGCTCTGCCATGCGGGCGCTTATATTCTCATTTTCTTATTCCTGAATCAACCAGATGCTACATTGGGCTACATTGGCACGTGATAGGGTCCAATGGAAATGTTACTGGCACCCGCCCGAGCAAATCAATGAATAACGGGATTCAAGTGATCAAGTGATCAAGTGACCTTTAATTTTCTATTTCAAGGTAAAACACCTGAAAGAGGCATCCGGGAAGGAGTTTGTGCATGGTCTGCTGGCTTCCTTCCAAATACTCTATTCCATTGCAAAGTTTGCACAACACAATTCATGACAGTTTAAAATATATTGTTTCTAATATTTACTGAACTATGAAAATACAGAGCTCCACCCAGCAGAAGAGATGGTCATAGCCCGGCTTGCACGGCTGCAAAGCGCCACGTGGTTCATCAATAAATGCTCGAGTTTTGAGGTGTCTACAAGAATATCCCACCTGCACGGCAGGGCCCGGCAAGCTACCCATGTAGTATTTGATATGCCAAATACCAGCAACAAGTATAGACCTCATTACCATACTTGATGGAATATTTTGAGGCTCTTTATATTCCTAGAGCAGACAGATGCCCTTGGGCTGTCTCACATGTGACAGGACATATTGAGATGTTACAAGTGACAAGTGACAGAACTATGAAAAGTTAGAAGCCAGAACACCAGTGAAAATATAAGCTACTTATTTCTTAAAAATTAATACAAACTTGAAAGGCACTAATCCAAAATATCTCATATCAAACTCTGACATCAAAGCCCAGAGCAAGTGCAGGGGTTTGTGTATTCAGAGGGTCCTTCGGTGACTATAAGGTCCTTTCAGCCCAGTTACTCAGTGGGAAACACTGCCTATATCTACCAGGGGTATTTTAACATTTCCTCATGCAATAAGCTCTCAATTAAGCATGGAGCCCTGAGTGTCCTAGTTACTTCTTGGCTTGGGCCAAAGCCACAGTTATGAATTTTCCTCCTGATGAATATAAATATTATTGATGTCTACTAATTAATTACAGACAACTTTGTATCTGGGGAATCACTCTATTGAAGATGCTAGCCAAAGTACTGTGAGCACAGCCCTCACCATGGAGGGCTCACACGTGGAAAATCCTCTTCATGTTCACAATGGCAGAATGCTATCAACAGTGTTCCTTTTTTATTCTACATTAAAATAATTTTTTAAAAAAATACATACAACCATACCTTGCTCAGAAATGTGCAGTTGGAAATAATCTCCCCTCACCCTGGTTTGGGAGGTCTGAGTACCTGTGCTGAGTCACCTGAGGCTTGTTCACAGACGTGCTCAGAATCTGATCCCTCAGCTGATGCCTCAGGCCCTCCTCACCCAACCGCTGTCCCTGTCCTCTAGGCTGTTGGACTTTCTCAGTACATTGGGCTATGATGCCTGAAACAGCTGCAGGGGAGGACAGGGAGGACAGACAGTGCGGACCTTCTGCAGCCTTTGCTGGACACAAGGCCAGTAAGTTGGAGACTCACAGCTCCTGCCTCACCGTGTGTCTGCTCTGAGGGAACCCCAGGACTTCACTCCCTGAGAGTTGGAAAGTAATTGAAACTTTTCATGTTTTATAGATTTCTTTGGTTGGTATTTGTGTAAAAATATAGAACAACCTTTATTAAATTCTACCGTTCTACATAGCTAGTGTGGCCTTATTGTAAAGATTCAGGACTGAGAGTAATCCAGGACTCCCCATGCATAAAAGTCAATAATTCCATACAGCAACAGTCTGCTGAGTATTAATCTGTACTGAACCCAATACACGGGATGCATTGCTGGGAGCACGAAGGAGGGGTGAGAAGTGGAGGGAGAAATAACATGGGCCATGAGGAAATATTGAAGTGAAGGTTTGATCCACCATTTCAGCTATGATGAACATTTGACTGGTGTCCATGTATGTCAGTGCCCATGAAACAGAAAGGCTCCAAGGTTAGTGTTCTGTGGGCTGTCTGGCCTGCTGGGATTTCTACTAATCAAATGCTGACAGAGTAAGGATAATTGATGCCAAGGCCGCTGTGAAGAATCACACTCCGTATACCTGTAAGCTACCTTGTCTCCAACAGGCTCCAGGTTAGCCAAAATTCATAACAAACACAAACTGTCAACAGTACAGGGAAAACGTGCTGGACATCTCATTGAACCATTGTTTCACTTTTTTAGTTTCAGATTTTGGTTAAGTTTTTGGTTGAGGCTCAGCTCTTGTCAGGGTTACTCTTGGATCTGTGCTCAGAGATAACCTCCTGGCTATGGATGGCAGATAAGAGGCAAAGTTGGGGATCGGACCCAGTCAATTAAGTGCAAGTCCCTGAGTGCTGTACTGTGTATACATGCCAGTGCCCTGTTCACTGTTTATCTGCTTTATAGAATTAAATTAAAATCACTTCATGATTTATCCCAAAATATAAATGAGAATCCAAATATTTTAAATTTACATCATAAATATTTTCATGCTGTAAGATCATAGCTTTAATGGATATTTTCCTGGTCACAAAACACACCCAGGTTACACACCTGCTCTGAGTACTGCTTTATCTCTATGGCCAAAGCAAACTCTATATGCAGAAAGAGGACATGCAAATGAGCCTCTCCTGTGATGATGAAAACAGCTCAGCTCAGCATTAGCTTCAGGAGAGTCAGTTCAGGGTTCCCCGGGTTCATCCTGAATCAGACAGAACCAACATGGAGTGTGGGCTGAGCTGGCTGCTCCTGGCTGCTGTGTTAGGAGGTAATTCATGGGCCCGAGAGACACGGAGCATGGGAGTGAGGGCAGTGGCAGATCCTCTGTGTGAGGAGAGTTTCCTGACCAGGATGTCTTTGTGTTTGCAGGGGTCCAGTGTGAGGTGCAGCTGGTGGAGTCTGGGGGAAACTTGGTGCTGCCCGGGGGTCCCTGAGACTCTCCTGTGCAGCCTCTGGATTCACCTTCAGTGATTACTATATGAGCTGGGTCCGGCAGGCTCCAGGGAAGGGCCTAGAGTGGGTCTCAATCATTAGTAATGGTGGTGGTACAAACTACGCCGACTCTGTGAAGGGCCGATTCACCATCTCCAGAGAAAACAGCAAGAACACGCTCTATCTGCAAATGAGCAGCCTGAAGGTGGAGGACACGGCCCTGTACTATTGTGCGAGAGACACAGTGAAGGAACGGCTCTGTGGGCCCAGACACAAACCACCTGCAGGAGGAAGCAGGGTGTGCTTCAGGGCGCAGTCCCCAGGAGGCTCTGAGGACTTGGCCCTGAGGAAACGTTGCTCATGACCAGATGAATCATCTTTATGTGGAGATCAGGGACTGACCTGCCCCTCAGCTCTCAGATGATCCCATGGGCACCTTCTCCTGTTGGTTGAGGCTCTGAGTCCTTCATTCTCCTGTGGGCAGGAAAGACTTTGTCACACTCTGCTTCTGTTGGGAAGTTTCCAGTGAGAGTGCAGTAGGCACATAGGAAAAGGGTCCCACCCATGAAAATGAGTTCTTGGCTTTACAAGAATGCAACATTCCACCACATTAAGAAATCACTTCTCTTGTATCATTTGTCTTCCCTTTGTTCAACTATTTGCTCGAGCAGCTGCCAGTAATGTCTCCATTTTTTGGGTATGAGATACATTATCGTTACTGTTTATGGCATAACAAACACACCACAGGTAGCTTGCCAGGCTCTGCCGTTGCTCTGGGTTCATCCCAGGGAGCCATGTGGGACGGCTCTATTAAGAAATGGAGAGAAGCAATTAACAAAATTTCGACAAAGAAGAAATTCAAATGACCAAGTGCATATGAAAAGTGTTCTTCATCATTAATTCACAAGGAGATGCAAATCAAAACAACAATGAGATATCATCTCACACCACAGAGACTGGCACACATTCAAAAGGGCAAGAACAACCGGAACTGGTGCAGATGCATCAACAAAAGAACGCTCGTCCACTGTTGGTGGGAATGTCTTCTGGTCCAGTCCTTTGGGAAAACAATATGGACATTCCTACAATAACTAGATATTGAGCTCCCATTTGACACAATAATACTACTCCTGGAAATATACACTGGGAGCCCAAAAACGCAATCAGAAACTCTATTTGCAATTCTATATTAATTGCAGCACTATTCAAAACAGTCAGAATCTGGAAGAAACCTGGGTCCCTGAGAACAGAAGACTGAAGACTGGCTAAAGAAAATATGGTACATGTACACAATGGAATACTATGCAGCTGTCAGAAAAAAACAAAATCATGAAATTTTCCTACAAATGAATGGACATGGAGATTATCATACTGAGTGAAATTAGTCAGAAGGAAAAGGACAGATATAGAATGACTGCATTGATTAGAAGGATACAAATATATACTAGTGTTCTACTAATTGTGGGAAATGGTATCACCAGAATAGAAGTGAGCATTGAATGCACACAAAGGGATTTATACAAAGGGATAATACATGATATACCAGCTACATGATATACCAGTTTTCTATTAATTGTTGGAAATGTTCACTGAGCATTGAATGTAGGCAAAGGATTTACATGATAAACTGTACGTGTTTGTAGGGTAAGCTACAATGTGCAAGAGAAGAGAGAGAATGAAAAAGAGAGAGAGAAAGAGAAAAGGAAAAGTGTCTGCCATGGAGGCAGGCTGGTGGAGCAGGGAGGGAATTGGTGGTGGGAAATGTACACTGTTGGAGGGATGGTTGCTGGAACACTGTATGACTGAAACCCAAACATGAACATCTTTGTAAATTTATAACTCACTCTAGTATAATAAAATAATATTAAGAAAATAAAAATAGAAAATGAAAAAATACCTGTTGGCATAAGGTAGATCTAAGGATATGCGAAGGAAGGTCTGATGGATACTGCCTGTTAACAGATACACCGGATATTCTGGAAGACTGTCTCCCAATAGAGTTAATATGTAGAATTCCCTAGTGAGACTGTTAATCAAACTGCAGTTACACAGACAAGGCTATCCTAGGTCATTTTTCTGCACATTTCCTTGTTGGCTATAACTAGCCCAAGATGGAGTCTAATGGACTATGCTTAAAGTTAGGCAGAAAACAGGTTTTTCTTGTTCTTCTGTCTGACATGTCCTTGCCATCATGGGCTAGTCCAGAAGGCTGCATTAGCAACTGTTAGGCATTCTTTGGTTCATCTCATCTTACCTAGATAGCACCCCCTGCAGGTTTTTGGTTCCTGGTTGTCTCTTTCCTATTATTCCTAAGTCCTATGCAAAGAATGTGAACTGTCTTTGTAATGTAAACTATGCAAATTTAAGCGGGATTGCCCTCTGGGACAATGGGATAAGAGAGTTGGGGTTCTTGTGGAGGTGGTCAGTCAGCTCAGGTCAGTCAGCTCAAGTCAGTCAGCTCAGGTCAGTTAGCTCAGGTCAGTCAGCTCAAGTCAGTCAGCTTAAGTGAGTCAGCTGCCAAGATGAGAGCTGCTGCCCCTCCACCTGGTGATCATTAAAAATACTAATGGATATACGCCGTGTTCCTTGAGTCTCATCTCTGCACCTCCAAACCGACAGGACATTCCTGCTTCAAATACCAACTAGACCTAAGGTTACTGGACACAGGAACAACGGCCCAATAAGGCCTTTACCTGCTGCCACTGCAGCCCAGAGAAGGCTGAATGGCCCTTGGAGCCAAGTGCTAGCAGAAACAAAGGCCAGGAATGGATATCAAAGAAGATTAATTGTTCCCAACTCTTCCCCTTGGCAGCCGCCCTAGCCAAGGACTCTGAGCTAGGTGAAAATACAGCATGGGCCAGCTTGGGAGACTCCTTTGGAAGCCGAACTGAACAAAAGAAACTCATGACATGTGCTTCCAGAGCAACTGAGTTGCCTGCACGTGTGTGTTGCAGCCTGCACACATGGTACCTAGCACATGTCACCCGCATGCCCCTCTTGAGACGTGAACTTTCCTACTTCAATGCACAGACATGGACTGAGGCTCTCTCCACTCTGGAGAAGCCCATGTACCTCTGTGTGCATTATGCTCTCTGTCTCTCTGTCTCTGTCTCTCTTTCTCTCTCTCTTTATCTCTCTGTCTCTCCTTCTGTATCTCTCTGTCTCTGTCTCTCTCAATCCTTCTCACAGTGTCTGTCTCTCTTTCAGTCCCTCTCTCTCAGTCTCTTCCTAAGTCTCTCTCTACCTCTGTTTCTATCTCTGTCTATCTCTCTCGCTCTCTCGCTCTCTCTGTCCAGTCACCTTTCCTAAGAGTAAGACATTTGGGGACTAGACTGTAAACTCCTCCCCGCCCCTCACACACTGACCCATTGGAGCAGCACCCCTGTCTTGTTCACCTTCCAACGTCCCTAGTTTCACAACAAATAGACCATTAAGTCTTTCCTCATCAATTGAAAGAGATATGCTGTTTAAGTGTCAATGACAAAAACAAAGACTGAAACTGTGATCCTTACTGTGAATCACACTATCACACAAGGACCCAATGACTGTATCACTGTATCACTGTCTTCTCATTGTTCATCGATTTGCTCAAGCGGGCACTAGTAACATCTCCATACATCCTGTCTCAAGCAAGTATAGCCCAAGGGCATCTGCTTGCTCTAGGGACAGGAAGAGCCTCAAACCATTCTTCAGGTCAAGGAATTGAGGTTCATAATGTTACTAGTTTTGGCATAACAAATAAAACACGGGTAGTTTTCCAGGCTCTGCCATGTAGGTGGTATACTCTCAGTAGAAGGCTCTCATCTCGAGTATTTACTGATGACTAAATGAGGATAAAAGCTGGAAACTGACAGTGACAGTTGCGGTTCCGGGGCTGCCTGCAGGGGGCGCGCACACCCAGGCAGCAGAGCTGCAGCCCAGGAACAGGGGCACAGGGGGCAGGTTTCTTCTCCAGGGTCACGGTGTGGGTACAGCAGCAGCGAAACGCTCTAATGAGGTGTGTGGGAAGGATGTTGTACCACCGTCCGAGTTTCCGTCTAACACTGATTCACTGGGAGAATTTACACACTCCGGGAGAAAAGACAATATTAACGGTCATTTCTAGGGAGTCAGGACACCTCACAGCTAGACAGTGGACAGCTGAGAGTGCATGAGAGTGGATCCAAACTGGCCCCTGCTGTCCACAACCAGACAACCAGATCTTCGAGTCCAGAGCACACAGAAGGGTCTCGCCATTCTGGCTCCCAGTGACTTGAGATGACACCCACAGTCCAGAGCGGACCTTGTTCTCTGTTGCCCAGGAAGCTCTAGAATTTTCCGGTCTGAGTTCTGATCTCAGCCATCAAGAGCCTCTGTCCCTGCCTTCCTTTCCCAACTCAGAACCCACCAACATGGAAACTTTTCTGATCTAAGACAAATCAAATAGAAAATAATTATATGTGTTCTTGCAGAAGTTCACAGAATAGATTCCAAATATCCAGTGAAGCCCAGAAAAGAAGCTGAGCAGAGTTGGTTGGGGACGTGAGGACAAGAAACCTGGGACTATAAGGCTGGCAGAGGATCAGAACTGACTCTATATGTACCATGCATCCTGCCCTAAAGCAATTGTAACCATGTTGATCTCTGATGTATGTGGGACATTTTCATGGATAGATCCTGGCACATCTAACAAGGCTCAATGAATTCTGGATGATTAAAAGTTAAATCTCATAAGTTGTCCTGAGTGTTCTCTAAGTCATTATTGTGTGCTCTGCTGAATCATCACAGCGACTATCCTGCTGAGTCATCACTGTGTGTGTCCTGCTCAGTCATCATTGTGTGTGTCATGCTGAGCTGAGCCATCACTCCATGTGTCCTTCAGTCATCACTGTGTGTCCTGCTGATTCATTACTGTGTATCCTGCTGAGTCATCCTGTGTGTATCCTGCTGAGTCATCACTCTGTGTCCTGCTGTGTGTCAACATTAGGTATGTCCTGTTGAGTCATTCCTGTGTGTGCTCTGCTGAGTCACTAGTATGAGTGTGTGCTTAGTCATTGTGTGTGATCCTGCTGAGTAATTGCATATGGTCCTGCTCAGCGTTAATGCCTTTTGTGGTTCTACAGGGTGAACAATTATGTGATTTGACACAAACAATAACTATAAAATAAACTGTACCTCAGGGTCAAGGAGAGAGCTCATGGGATAAAGTGTTGCATTGCGGTAGGTGGTGCTAGTCAAAACCCCACAGCCCTAGTTCTTTGACAAATACCCAGATGTGCTGGGTTCTGAGCAGATTTAGGTGCTCCTGGCCAGGCCAATGATGCAAGGTAGGTCACCTTAGCCGAGGAATCTTCTTTGTCCTGGTACAATCCATCATCAGTGAGAATGAACAAATCCATTCTATAACTGCCTTATTCATTTGGTATGACTGTTCTACTACAAGTGACAAAAATTTTCACCCAACAGTGGTGACTGAATAAGTTCTACTGATTTGATTGATCTTGGAATACACCTAGGTCTGTATGAATTCAATGAACAATTTAACTAACTGTCCAAATTTTGTGAACACAGAGAGAGAACAGGAGCAAACACACAGGGACATGGAGGGCAGGAGCCTGTCTACAGTGCAGAGACCTGGTGGGGTGGTTGGTCATCAGGGACCTGAGACACGGGGACTCTCCTCACAGCTGCCATTTCCCTGAGCAATTCCTGTTTCCTGAGAGCTCCTCAGCATGTTTCCTATGCTGGAGGAAGAGGCCCAGGTCTGACCAGGGCCCCAGGGAGAGGCCTGAGTGCTCTGAACCACAGTCAGCACCCCTCCCCTGGGGAGCCCAGACACTAGCCTCCCCCATGGCCACTCCTTTCTCCACAAAGGCTCCCCATGCAAATCTGCACTTGGGACCCAGGATTAAAACAACGTTCACACTCAGCCCAACTCGGTTCCCTCTCCCTGACAGAGTCTGAGATCATGGACCTCATGGGCAGGAATGTGCATCAGTGCTGGTTCCTCCTCTTTCTGGTGGCAGCTCCTGGGTGTGAGTATCCCCTGGACAGCGACTCAAAGGTGGGTATGGGGCCTCTGAGCCGTGAGTCACTGTGGGTGTCTGTCTGCAGGTGTCCTGTCCCAGGTGCAATTGCAGGAGTTGAGACCCAGCCTGGTGACACCCTCACAGACGCTGTCCCTCACTTGTCCGTCTCTGGATTCTCTCTAGCCAGCTATCATGTGCACTGGGTGCGCCAGACCCCTGGAATAGTGCTGGATAGGGTTGGTGCTATATGGAGTGGTGGAAGCACTAACTATATACCAAGTCTTCAATCGTGAGTCAGCATCACCAGGGACACCTCCAAGAACCAAGTTTTCCTAAAACTGAGCAACTCAGTCACTGAGGACACAGCCGTGTGTTATTGTACAAGAGGCACAGTGAGGACAAGTCCCTGTGAGCCCAGACACAAACTTGCTGAGGAGACAGGGGAGCGGCAGGGGTGCTTGTTGACCCCAAGGGGGTGCTCTGCTCCCTGACTACAGGGCTGACTCCAGGGGCAGGTGGAGAGGGGCATGTAAGGGGCTAGTTCTCTTCTCTTTGACTGAAATACCTAAAACAAATGTAATAAACCATTTATGTACATTTTAGGTATTACTTCATCTCTAGTACAAGTTTGTTCCTCCCCTGTCTCAGAGACCACTAGAGACTTTTTGTCCCAGTAAGTAAGCTGTGGCCAATTTCAATTCCTACAAAGGTCATTACTCTTCATGGAAAGGAGGATTGCCCCCTTTTATCTTGCTTTCTTTGTTGAGGGAACACAATTCCCTCTGTGTGTTCATGCTTGTGGTCACACCCTCACTGCACTTCTCCCAGCCAAAATTCCCACAGACCCCCCACACTCTACTATGTCCCCTATGCTTATCCTCTTCTTCCCACTGATCTCAGCCCCACTTCTCTTGGAACCCAGAGAGTGTGGTTAGGGTGCAGGGGCTGTTACCATGGGTCCTGCCCACTCTGTCGCTTTGTGCTCATGTACCACAGAAGACTGACATCCTCTGAATTTATCCCTTTCCGTCTGATGTACTTCACTTCATCTGATCCTTTGACGTTACACCCATGTTTCAGTAAAGTGTGACAGTTCCCTTTCCTATAACCACATGGCAGCTCAGGTATCTACACCACAACTTCTTATCATGAAACTTTCTAAAACATTAGGATTGTCTCCAGTCCAGGCCACCTTACAGATGCTGGAACGAACATATGTTTACATACATCTCCTCAAGTTGATGATTTTGTGTTTGGGTGTAGGTACCAAGAGTGGAAAGCTGGTTTCTGCTCTGCCGGGTGGACATGTAATGCGATTTGGAGACAACCACTGGACTAGAGCCGTTACCGACTGGATCCCACGGGATGTCAAAAGATCACGTGGCCGCCCACCTACAAGATGGTCAGACTTCCTTGTTAAGACCCTGAAGGAACGGTTTGAGGCTCTGCATATTCCTGAATCAACCAGATGCCATTGGGCTACATTGGCACGTGATAGGGTCCAATGGAAATGTTACTGGCGCCCGCTCGAAGCAAATCGATGAGTAACCGGGATTCAAGTGATCAAGTGATCACCAAGAGTGGAATCACTAGCAATTACGGAAACTTTGTTGTCACTTCTCAGGATGTGAAAAAGCCCTCCCTAAAGTGGGCTTCCTAGAGGACTCTTGGCTAAAGTGGTCCTAAAGATACCAACAGGTACATGAGCAGATTCTCAACACCACTTTCATCAAGTATGCAAATGTAAACAATAATGATACATCACCTCATTCCAGGGATATTGGCACCATCCCAAAGGACCACAACACCCTGGTAGGAATATTTACTGGGTCAACCTCTTTTGGAAAACAATGTAAACACTTCCCAGGAAACTAAGAATTGAGCTTATGTGTGATCCATAAATTCCATTCTTGCATGTACCTTCAGGGGAAATTTCTTGGGCCCCAAACCACCCATCAAAATATTGCGGTCACAATAGTCCATATCCAGAAACAAACTGAGTGTGCAAGAAGAGATGAACAGGTAAAAAACACTGCAGTGTTTGCAGTCAACGGAACACTATGAATCTCTCTGACAGAAAAAGGAATCAGTTTGTCACTTGGTAGAGGGAACCAGATGGTGCAGTTGAGTGAACTCAACTTGAAGGAGGGCAGACACAGAATGATCTCTCATATGTGGGTCTGAGGAATCACAGTAAAGGGACTCGCAGGGGACCAGACACAACAGACCTGAGCACTGGCTTCCCAGAACTGAGAGTTCCAAGGACTGGGGGGTGATGATGGAAGGGAACCTGAGTCAGTGGTGGTGGGATGCAGACACTGGGAGAGTCTGTGCTGTTGGGAAACTGAGTCCTGAAACCCATCACAGCAGTGCAGCAAGTCACTGGGCTTAAACCTTGTTTGTAAATAGGATATTGTGGACTTAAGGAAGAAACTTAAAAACAATATGGACTACCACTAAACCAAGAAAGGATGCAAAATATACATCAAGAAGAAACTGTAAATAGTGTGACTCATGAAAACAAAAATGGAGTAGAAATTTTTATGGAATAAGGTCCAACACTGAGCTGTGCTTATGTTGAAATGCTGGTTCAATTTACTTTGGGTTATTTAACGTTGATCAGAGAAACATCAAAACAAACAGTGCCCTCTTTCTAGGCATTGAGCACTAACCTTAAACTAATATGTCACTTGTCTTCCCATTGTTCATCAATTTGCTTGAGCGGGCGCCAGTAATGTCTCCATTCATTGGGAATGAGGTCCATTATTGTTACTGTTTTTGGCATATTGAATACACCACGGGTAGCTTGCCAGGCTCTGCCGTGGCTCTGGGTTCATCCCGGGGCACATTCTTTTTCTATGTCAGACCATCAACCATCCAGGGCCCACGGGGCAGAGTCCTGGGTATAGACAAGCCTGTCTCCTGTCTGACACCTGCCCAAGCAGCTGGGCGGGCACCACAGCCACAGCTGAAACATCTATAGGGGCAGGGGAGGTAGTATAATGAGGCTAAAGTCTATGAGCAAAAGCTAGGAAGAAAGAGATTGCACAATAATGTATACTGATAGAAGACTGATGTTGGAGGGAACATTCCAGAAGAGTGAAGCATATTCTGTGGGAAATAAACCAGGGACATCTCAGAATTGGAAATCAGACTTTTGATCTTCACCATTTTCATGCTTTTCTGAGCCTTTGTTTTTCTCTCTTGAAAGTCAGTTCGATCATCTTTACCAAACTGTCTTGGACACTGTGTTAGAGAACAGAGATGGAAAGAGGCTCATTCTGTGAGTTCCGTTTGTTAGCACATTCTGTTTATTTATTTTCAGGTTGTTTTGGATCCATGTACTTTTTATTCCCAATTATGTCACTTCTCCATTAGTCTAAGATGTAGCATCTTTGAAGAGTGGGTCATGGGAAGTTTGGCAGCAGTAAAAGGTGTTTTGATGTGCAATTGACCAAAAGAAGTTAAAACCAGGCGTGTTGTGAATATGAGCAGTTGCTGGCAGTGTTCACCTGGTTTACATCTCTCAGGTGGGAGAAGGTGAAGAAGCACAGGTCTGGGGTGCGAAGCTAGCTGTCTCCTGTGTATCACTGCCAGAATTCCAAGTGGTTTCCCCAACTTCCATTCCATCCTTTCCAGTCTGTTCCCATTGCAAGCACAGAACTTGAAAAAAATGTAGATCTGGTTGCACTGCATGTTCTCCCCTCATGTCCCCAAATATATACAGTCCTTAAACAGCTTAGCTGATGTTCAAAGAGATTGAAAAATATCTGTCTTGACCTCTGCACCACTGTTTAGATATCATTGCTGACAGCTCCTCCTTTTTATCCCTAGGGAGCTCATTGTTTTCTTATTGTGCAGGATTAGCCCTGTTCCATAACTATAGGTTCAGCTTTAGAAGTTGAGGGGTTGTGTTCTCAATGAGTTACCAGGAAGGAGCAAGAATCAACAGTATTGGATCTGGAGGCACCTTCCCTGTTCCTGCCCTGAACAGTGGGGTCATTACCTGCAGAACAGAACCCATACTGGAGTCTTGTCTGATGAACTTGGCAAGTAGTTATGGGCATTTGAAGTTTCTCTGGACAACTTGACTCTACTTTGACTCAGGCCCACAGAACTCTGTGCCTTTTCTGCACTTGTCCAGGATTGTGTGCATGACCCTGGGGATATGGGGAGGGGGATTCTCTTGTGTGTTCCGCCTCTTGCCAGTGGTCTGGAGGGGCTCAAGGTCCAAACTGGCACTTTATATGTCACAAATGGCTGCCAGTGTGCAGGTCCTTGTTTCAGACATGACTATGAACTCGAGGACCCACAGAGACCCAAACCTGGCTCCTTTCCACTTCATGGAGGACCTACGGTGCCAGGCATCAGTCCCCTTTTGCACCAGAGTCTTACTGATCCAGGCTATGTCTCTGTGCCCAGGCAGGGAGGCTGGAAGAGCTCAGCTTTAGGAACACTGTCTGGCAACTCAGCATGGGATCACAAAATTGCTCAAGTTTTGCCTGGGTGAGAAACTAAGGGTCCTAGCCCTTGAACAATGTTAAGCAGTCTTTTTTCTAGAGAGACTTCATTCAGCTTTGTAAATTCCATCGTTTCCTGCCTTCCCTTGTCATTTTGGTCAAGATTTGTTCTTATAGAATGTTGCTAGGGCAACAGTGCCTGTAGCTTTGTAAGATATTTCAGGAGGTGCTGAAGAGCTCTCTCCATCTGCTGGCGAAGCTACTTGGGGATGAGAGAGGCCTTATGTCATTTTATCTCATATTAAGATCAAATTAATCAGCTTTTCACAAATAAATTTCACAGGAGAATAGCAATTCTCAGATCGGTGCTCCTAGGTTTCTGGACACAGAATTCTCCATTGCACTGCCCGGCATGATATACTGAAATATAAAACAAGGGAATATGGTCGGACCCCACAGCTCAAGCAGAACCCATCCAAGAGTTGCTCATCTCAAGACCAACTCAGCAGAGTAGCCGAGTTCAAGCCCAGGTATGTGGCTCTCAGAGACAAAGTAACCGGGCGTTTATGGGGTTGGTGCTGGGGTCCCCATTCTCATCTCTGGAGAGTCCCGGAGGTCTGCTAGCCCTGCCCACCGAACCTCCACAGGGCGAACAGACATCATGAAGAGACTCAGACGCATGGGGAGGGTTGCTAGTCAGCTTTCCCTAGCTCAGCTGACCGCATGAGGCTCCCAGGAGGCAAGTGGATTTTTGGGTATAGGCCCATCACCTCTGTAGGGCCTCTGAAGCAGCAGGATGAGACTCGCTCAGGATAATAGCCACCATTTTCACTGTCGGACCCCACAGCTCATCAGAATCCATACAAGAGGCCCTGTTCTGAAGACCAGCTTATAAGAGTAGCCCAGGTAGGCGACTATCAGGCGGAAGTCACCAGAGCGTTCTCAAGGTGTAGTTGGGGTTCCCATTCCCTGTCTGGCCTGTCCTGGAGATCTGGTGGCCCTGCCCACGAACTGCCTTAGTGCGGTCAGCCATCATGCAGAGATAAGACGGGGAGAGTTGCCATCAGGCTCTCCCCTAGCTCAGCGACCATGTGGCTCCCAGGGAGGCAATGGGTTTTGGAGTTGCCCCATCACCTCTGTAGGGCCTCTGAAACAGCGGTATGAGACTCACTCAGCATAATAGCTGCCATTTTTAAAATAAATTTTAGGTTTTATTATACCACCATGAGATAAACAATTACAAAAATGTTCATGTTTGGGTCTCGCCATACAGTGTTCCAGCACCCATCCCTCCACCTGTGCCCATTTCCCACCACCAATTTCCCTGTTTCCCTCCATCATCCCTAGCCTACCTCTATGGCAGGCTCTTTATCTCTTTTCGCTCTTACTCTTTCTCTCTTTCTTCCTTCATTACATATTGTCGATCTTAATATATATATATTTCTATATATAGAAGTATATATATGTACTCACATATATATACATGCAATATATATATATATATATATAGAGAGAGAGAGAGAGAGAGAGAGGTTATCATGTGTATCTTTTTTACTGCATTTAATGTTAAGTTCTATGTGGTAATAGCACTTTCGACAAATATTGGCACACTGTTTCCCTTCTCTGTCTTACCTAACCTCTACTCCCAGGAGGGGAGAGATCAGGAGGAGTCGTGACAAGATCAGGAGATCTTGTCAAAGGTGGAAATTAGTTTGTGCTAATTTCCACCTTTGACAAGACCTCCTGATCCACCTTTTCACCCGACCTTGGATATTGGTATCATAATATACATCACTTGATCACTTGATCACTTGAATCCCATTATTCATCGATTTGCTCGGCCGGCGCCAGTAACATTTCCATTGGACCCTATCACATGCCTATGTAGCCCAATGGCATCTGGTTGATTCAGGAAATACGAAGAGCCTCAAAACGTTCCTTCAGTGTCTTTACAAGAAAGTCTGACCATCCTGTAGGTGGCGGCCACGTGATCTTTTGACATCCCGTGGGATCCAGTTAGTAATGGCTCTAGTCCAGCAGTTGTCTCCAAATCACATTACATGTCCAGCCCATCTGATTTTCGATGCCTTGGCAAACGAGACAGCGTCCCTGATTCTGGAATAGTGACGGAGGTCAGAACTCCGATTCCTTCTCTCACTTGAGTGAGGCGTGATATTCCAAGCATTGCTCTTTCGATTCCTCTCTGGGAGACCCGAATAGCATTCTCATCCTGCTTTTCGTAGGGCCCAGGTCTCTGAGCGTATGTTAATGCAGGGAGAACGGTGGAGTCAAAGAGATGTGCCCAGTTATATATATATATATGTATATGTCCACGCAAATAAATGCAGTCATTCTATATCTGTCTCTCTCCTTCAGGCTAATTTCATCCAATATTATCTTCTCCATGTCCATCCATATAGGAAAATTTCATAACTTCATTTTTCCTAACAGCTGCATAGTACTCCATTGTGTAGATGTACCAAAGTTTCTTTATCCAATCATCAATTCCTGGGCACTCTAGTTGTTTCCAGATTCTGGCTATTGTGAATAATGCTGCTATGAACATAAAAGTAGGGATGGTGTTTCCACTGCGTGTTTTGGCTTCCCAGGGTATATTCCCAGGGGTGCTATGGCTGGGTCAATGGGAGTTTAATTTCTGAGTCTTTGGAGGAATATCCATATAGTTTTCCCAGAAAGACTGTACCAGCTCGACATTCCCACCAACAATGGATGAGAGTCCCCTTTTCCCCACAGCCACAGTAGCACTTGTTGTTCTTTCTCTTTTGGATATATGCCAGTCTCTGTGGTGTGAGATGATATCTCATTAATGTTTTAATTTGCATCTCTCCGATGACTAATGATGATGAGCAATTTTTCATATATCTTTTGGCAATTAAAAAAAATTCTTCCTTGGTGAAATTTCTGTTTATTTCTTCTCCCCATTTTTGACGGGGTTGACTGTTTTCTTCTGTAAAGTTCTACCAGTGCCTGATATAACCCCTTATCAGATGGATATTGGAGGGTTATTCTTTCCTGTTCTGTGAACTGCCTTTGTATCTTGGTCATTGTTTCTTTTGAGGTGCAGAAACTTTTTACTTCATGTAGTCCCATATGATAATCTTTTCTTTTAGTTGTTTCGTTAGTGGTGTTTCTTCTTTGACGAATGTCTTTAGCTTCAATGTCATGGAGGGTTTTTTCCTATATTTTCTTCAATGTACTTTATGGATTCAGTCTGATATTGAGCTCTTTAATCCATTTTGACGTGATTTTTGTGCATTATGTTAGAGATCGAAATTCATTTTTTTACATGTAGTTGCCCAGTTTTCCCAGCACTACTTGTTGAAGAGGCTTTCCTTGATTCATTTCATACTTTTGCTCAAAGATTAATTGTTCATGTATTTTAGGCTGGTTGTCAGTATACTCAGTTCTATTCCATAGGTTCACAGGTCTGTTTTTATTCCAATACCATGCTGTTTTATTCCAATACCACTACTTTGTAGTAGAGTTTGAAGTTGGGAAAGGTGATGCCTCCCATCTTCTTTTTCCCCAAGGATTGCTTTAGCTATCCATGGGAGTTTATTTCCGTTCAAATTTCAGAAGTGTTTGGTCTATTTCTTTGTAGAATGTCATGGGTGTCCCTTATAGGGATGAA
>JAJIBD010000446.1:0-16706 GCA_021461705.1 Cryptotis parvus
CATGTTGGGAGTTTGTGGACTTAACAGGAAATAATATTGCTTAAATATTCTCCCAGTCATACAATTCTTAGCACTTCCTGCCCCCACCAGGTGAAGCAAAGGAATCTTGAGTGTGCTTGAGTCTGGGCCTGCCTTGGCTTCTCAAAGCACACCTATGTGCGTTGTAAAGTGTGTTTCTAGGTTGTCTGGAGGGGTCACCTTTGACCGAAAGTGTTCAGCGAGGCTAATCAACTTATCCAGGGCTTCATAGTACAATGTTAATGGTTGCAAAGGGCTAGGAGTGGATTTTGACAACCATCTTCTCTGATCTCTATTTCGGGAAATCCCTTCCACCAACACGCTGCTCAGCCCCATGGGAAGCAACCCATGGAGCTCAGCCCCTGGCTGAGTCCAACATTGCTCCAAGGGTTTGCTCACACATGCAGGGGAGGGGCCAGGCTGGCCAGACTTGGAGCAGGGATTTGGGCTTCTCTGCCATTTCCTCCACCTCCATGCCAGCTACCCCAGAAGAAAGACATGCCAGACCCACAGCTCCATCGGCAATCTTAGATAGTACTAGATGTTAGGATCAGGTTCTTCCCAGGATCTTTCACATTTATACGCTGTATATAGTACTAGGCAGGTTCTAGTTGTGACCCGTCATCCCAGTGAGCCTAGCAGGAAGCCAGAGCAACCCCCACACCATGAGGTCAGTCATTCTCAACATCTGGACTCCTCAGATCCTCAGAGCTCCACCCAAGAGAAAACCTGATCTTTCCCCTTTGAGTTTCATCAGTAAATGCTCGAGATCAGACCCTTCTACTGAGAGTATACCACCTACAGGGCAGAGCCTGGCAAGCTACCTGTGTTTTATTTGATATGCCAAAACCCAGTAACAATTATGGACCTCATTCCCATGACCTGAAGGAATGGTTTGAGGCTCTTTATCTTCCTGGAGCAAGCAGATGCCCCTGGGGGTACACTCCGCTTGCAACAGGAGTATAGAGATGTTACTGGTGCTTGCTGGAGCAAATTGATGAACAATGGGTAGACAAGTGATACAAGTGAACACCCCTCAGACCACATTGTCTAGCAGAAGGGGTTCCTGGGGCTCAAAGTCCTGAGTTACGAGATGGAAACAATACAATCTTGGAGGAGGTGAAAAATGGCAGAGAGAGAAACTAAATTTGCTGATTGATTTTGATCACATCTTGTCCCTTCACTTGAATTCCGTTATTCATCGATTTGCTAGAGCGGGCACCAGTAACATTTCCATTGGACCCTATCACGTGCCAATGTAGCCCAATGGCATCTGGTTGATTCAGGAATATGAAGAGCCTCAAACCGTTCCTTCAGGGTCTTAACGAAGAAGTCTGATCATCTTGTAGGTGAGCAGCCACGTGATCTTTTGACATCCCGTGGGATCCAGTCGGTAACGGCTCTAGTCCAGCGATCATCTCCAAATCGCATTACATGTACAGCCCATCTGATTTTCGATGCCTTGGCAAAGCGAGACAGCGTCCCTGATTCTGGAATAGCGACAGAGGTCAGAACTTCGGTTCCTTCTCTCACTTGAGTGAGGTGTGATATTCCAAGCATAGCTCTTTCGATTCCTCTCTGGAAGACCTGAATAGCATTCTCATCCTGCTTTCGTAGGGCCCAGGTCTCTGAGGTATATGTTAATGCAGAGAGAATGGTGGAGTCAAAGAGATGTGCCCAGAGCCGGAGGTTCTTTGTCCTTTTAGCAATTTCTTCGATGCCTTTGAAGGCATTCCATGCCGCCTCTCTTCCTCCTCCGCGCAGCTCAGGTTTTAGGTCATTCATCATGTTGACTTCTCGACCTAGGTACACATAACTGCTGCATTCAGAGATGTTTGTTCCATTGAGAGTGAATGGGGCCTCTGGAACTAGTTCATTTTTTCATAAACATAGTTTTCTTTAGATTCAGCTGTAGACCTATCTTTCCACATTCTCGGTCAAAGTCAGCCAGCATTTGTGCCGCTTGGCTAATGTTTGGTGTTATTAGAACGATGTCATCAGCGAAGCGGAGGTGGTGTGGTTGCTGACCATCTATCTTCACCTCCAATTCCTTCCCATTCTAATTGTCACATGATGTTCTCGAGGGTGGTGCTGAAGAGTTTTGGTGAAATGGTATCACCCTGTCGAACCCCTCTTTTGACATCAATGATCACTTCCTTGTAGAATGGTGAGATCCTGGTGGTGAATCTATAATACAGCTCACGAAGGATCTTGATGTATTGGGTTTGAACACCCTGTTTGGCTAGGGCTTCGATGACCGCTTCAGTCTCCACAGAATCAAAGGCTTTCTTTAAATCAATGAGCGTGAGACAGAGCGGCATCTTGTATTCCCTACAAACCTCAATGAGCTTGGTTACTGTGTGGATATGGTTGGATTGTGCTGAATCCTTTCCGGAAGCCTGCTTTGCTCCCCATGGTTGTCCTTCATCTAATGTTCTGCCAATCCTGTTCAGGATGACTCGAGTGAACAGCTTTTAGATGATGGACAACAGGCAGATGGGGCGATAGTTGTCGATGTCGTGAATGTCTCCCTTCTTGAACACTAGAACTGTCCTGCTGGTTTTCCATTGGGAGGGCACCCTACATTCAGACAGGTAGCGTGTGAAGAGCCGAGCTAGTGTATTGATGAGTACTGATGGCAGATTCTTCAGGTGTTCTGGTCTGACTTTGTCTGGGCCTGGTGCTGTTCCCTTCTTTACTGACGAAATGGCATGTCAGTTTTCAGAAGGGAGAATCTTGTCCCTCCCAGGAGATAATCCAGGGCTTGATCCCTGGCACCTATATACAGTCCCTTGAGTGCAAAGCCAGGAGTAGCTTCAGGAGTACAACCTGGTGTGGTTCTCCTGGTGTGGTTTTTGAAAGAACTCCCTTCCTTTCAAAAACCCACATATCCAGCGGGTAGGGTGTTTGCCTTTGCACGCGGTCGACCCAGGTTCGATCCCTAGCATCCCATATGGTCCTCCGAGCATTGCCAGGAGTAATTCCTGAGCGAGGAGCCAGGAATGAACCCTGAGAGTCACCAGGTATGACCCAAAAAAGCAAAAAAAAAAAAAAGAGAGAGAGAGAAAAGAACAAACACATTTCCCCTACTCAGAGACTTCAGTGGCTCCCCCATCACTTGTATCAGTTGTATTACTTGTCTTCCTGTTGATCATTGATTTGCTCGAGTGGGCACCAGTAACATCTCCATACGTCCTGTCACATGCTAGTGTAGCCCAAGGGCATCTGCTCGCTCCAGGAACATAAAGAGCCTCAAACTATTCCATCAGGTCATGGGAATGAGGTGTATAATTGTTATACTGGTATTTGGCATATCAAATACGACATGGGTAGCTTGCCAGGCTTTTGCTGTTTAGGTGGGATACTCTTGTTGTCACCTCTAATCTCAAGCATTTATTGATGAACCGCGCAAGCCAGGCTGTGATCGGCTCTTCTGTTGGGTGGAGCTCTGACAAGAGGAGAGTCAGGATGTGGTAAATGGCAGCCCTCATGGTGTGGGGGTTCCTCTGGCTTCTTGCGAGGCTCTGCTGGGGTGGCGGGCCAGGGCTAGAATCCCGCCATCCCTTTCCGGGTGTCTCCCACCCCTGCAGCAGACTTTTTCCAGCCCAGCCAGGAATGCTGATCTAGAGACTCACAGACATGGGGGCAGAGCTGCTACTGGATCTCCCTGTGCCCAGCTGATCATGAGGCGCCCGGGTTGATAAGTTGAGCTGGGGTGGGGTCTGGGTGTCAGTACCTTATCCTGCATGTGGAGAACCCAAAATAATTTCAGAGTGGGCGGAGCGATAGCCCAGCGGGTAGGGCATTTGCCTTGCACGTGGCCGGCCTCTGCCGGCCTGGGTTCGATCCCTGGTATCCCATATGGTCCCCCGAGCACCGCCAGGAGTAATTCCTGAGTGCAGAGCCAGGAGTAGCCCCCTGAGCATTGCCGGGTGTGACCCAAAAAGGCAAAAAATAATAATAATAATAATTTCAGAGTGAACAATGATGCCATCACCCCTTCTGATCTCCAGTCTTGAAGGGCCGAGGAGGAGGCATTTGAAAGTCTGGTTTTGCATCCAGTTTCAGGAGCTGCCCGACTCCCCCTGAAAGTGGCTGTCACTTGGTTTCGAACACTGGGCACCTGCTAGCCTCCAAGTGAGTGAGCAGAACTTTGCCTCCAGCTGCTGGCCATAAGCTTCAGGTCTCAGGAGCAGGCGTGCCCAAAAGGGAAGGGAGGTGCTCCCGCTGCTCCCACAGTCTCCACACAGATCTGGGGATTTGTTCTTCTTCATCTGCCACCAGCAGCTAAAGGCTGTGACTTTACCGCCAACCCTGCTACCTAGCACAGTGCTCCCTGCCCCCGTCACCCCGATATCAGGCCCTCAGTAAGAGTCTGATTTAACAGCAGAGATGGCCACCTCCACTAAGAGATTTACCAGAGTCCAAACAAAGCTAGTGCCAGCTAAGCCTGGACTCCACGTGTTCTATCTTCCAGGGCCTTTCCCTTCCTTCCACCCCCTCTCCTGGGTGGTCCCATCAGCTGGGCCTGCTCCCAAAGAGCCCTTCAGAACCAAGACAACCTACTGTGTTATCCAGTCCTGAGGGATCACCATGAACCGTTCATACTTTCCCCGGAATCCCAGCTAGCTCCAACTGAGGGACGCCTTGACCCTTCCGATGCACGGGCCGCTGTGCACCTGGAACCAATTCCATCTTCGTTGAGACTCATGGGCCTGGGACCTGGAGCAATCTTGCCTTAATACGGTACTTCCAGGTGATTCTAATGTATGTGTGAGAACCACGGAGTTCCAGAAACAGCCACGGGCTTCAGATCCCGTAAATACCTCTGGGCAGAACCAGCTTTACAGGCCTGAGTGGGGACCCGCTGTATCTTTCCAGGCGCCTCCTGAAGGCTCCAGAGAACAACGTGGGCAGCTGCCCTGTGTGATGCTGCGTCTGCAGGAGACTGTCTTCCCGGGCCCTGGCCACGGAAGAGGAGCATGGATTGCTTAGAAGGTTCCGGGAGCAGCGCTGCCAGAGGTTCGTGCCCGCTGATGAGGGCTGATGCTTGCACTACCAGAGTGGGTGCCCCGACATGAAGGCTGCTCTCCAGGTGAAGCGCCTGCTTTGTCTGCGTGAGAAAACTGGGGTCTTGGGATCTGTCTCTGCTCCTATGAGACTGAGGACTGCAGAAACTCTGAGCGTGGTCTGCGAAGTCTCGGCCTGGAACATTCTGAGGCGTCTGCGGTCTCCTCACTAGCCCGCCCGGTACCCCTCTTTGTTTCTGGGGCACAAAAGGGGCCTGGCAGCGCCCCAGCAGAGGTTCTGAGGCAGGGGGAGAAGGATTTTGTGCTTCTTTTTTTTTAAATTTTTTATTTTTACAATTACAAAGATATACAATTAAAAAGTTCATATTTGGGTTTTGTCTTGTTGGGGCTGTTTTTTTTGGGTTTTTTTTTTTTTCCTTTTTTTTTTTTTTTTTTTTTTTTTTTTTTTTCCCCTTTTTTTTTTTTTTTTTTTTTTTTTTTTTTTCTCTCTTTTTTTCTTTTTTTTTTTTTTTTTTTTTTTTTTTTTTTTTTTTTTTTTTTTTTTTTTTTTTTTTAAATTCCCCCGTCATACAGTGTTCCAGCACCCATCCCGCCACCAGTACCCATCTCCCACCACCAACGTCCCCAGTTCCCTCCCCCTCCCCCCAGCCCTCCTCCATGGCAGGTTCTTTATTTCTTTCTGTTTCTCTCTCTTTCTCTTTTTCTTCCCCTCCAGACTATGGATTACAGAACATACATTAAAGGGTTGTCATGTGTATCTTTTGCCTCTATTTAATGCTCAGTTCTAGGTTGGCATTAGTACCCTCGACAATTGTTAGCACACTGTTCCATTTTCTGTCTTACCTAGCCTCTGACTCCCACACGTTTGTGATAATTTCCACCTTTGACAAGACCTCCTGATATATGTTTCACTTGACCTTGGATATTGCTATCTTAATATGTACATATATATTTATGTTATACAGATAAATGCAGTCATTCTGTGCCTGTCTCTCTCCTTCTGGCTAATTTCACTCAACATAATCTTCTCCATGTCCATCCATTTATAGGCAAATTTTATAACTTCATTTTTCCTAATAGCTGCATAGTATTCCATTGTGTAGATGTACCAAAGCTTCTTTATCCAGTCATCGATTTTTTGGGCACTCTGGTTCCAGATTCTGGCTATTGTGAATAATGCTGCTATGAACATAAAAGTAGGGATGGTGTTTCCGCTGCGTATTTTTGGTTTCCCAGAGTAGATTCCCAGGAGTGGTATAGCTGGGTCAAATGGGAGTTCAATTTATAGTCTTTGGAGGAATGTCCATATTGTTTTCCAGAAAGGCTGTACCAGCCGGCATTCCCACCAACAATGGATGAGTGTCCCCTTTTCCCCACACCCACGCCAGCACTTGTTGTTCTTGTTCTTTTGAATATGTGCCAGTCTCTGTGGTGTAAAGTGGTATCTCATTGTTGTTTTGATTTGCATCTCTCTGATGATTAGTGATGATGAGCATTTTTTTCATATGTTTTTTTGCCATTCGAATTTCTTGCTTGCTGAAGTTTCTGTTCATTTCTTCTCCCCCATTTTTTGATGGGGTTGTTTGTTTTCTTCTTGTAAAGTTCTACCAGTGCCTGATATATCCTGGATATTAACCCCTTATCAGATAGGTATTGGGTGAATATTCTTTCCCATTCTGTGGACTGCTTTTGTATCTTAGTCACTGTTTCTTTTGAGGTGCAGAAGCTTTTTAGTATCTGTGCTTCTTAATCAGGCTCGTATGAGAACTCGGATTGAGGGAAGGAGGGGAGACAGGAAGTCTCAGGGCCTGAGGGTAGATAGGAAGGGGAACAGGAAGCTAGAACTTGGGCAGTCCCAGGGGGTTGGCGGGGAGGGAGTTCAAACTGCTGCTTGGGGGTGTCACGGGACCCCTGTGTTGGTCCAGTACAAGCCTGAATCACTGATCGGCACCACTGGATGGATTCCTGACTTTCTCTGGGGGTGGATCCCCCGCGAGGAGTGTACCCTGAGGGTCATGTCCCACTCTACCAGTTCTGGAAGGTGCCCCTCAAAGTCTGGTCTCTCCCATCTCCCCAGAGTTGCCCTCATGTGAGGTTCCTTTGCGTCTGTGGGTGCTGCTGGCCCCCTAAAATGCTGCTTCCTGCACTCCGCCCCTTGCCTCTGGGCCTTGCCTGGAGGAGCCTCTTCAGTTTGGCCTTTAAAGCAAGTTACCCTTGGCTGCTGTGGAAATTGATTCTCAGCTGACCATGCCCCCCTCTTGGTTTCCCTCCCATCCCCACACCTTGCTGAGTGTTGCTAATGCCCGTCAGTGTGCAGGCTTGTGTTGCTAATTACTGCCTTCCCAATAATATCCCATTTGCTTCAGTTTCCATTCAGGTTGGGGAAAGTCGGCTACAGACAGCAAAGAGGAGGGGGAGGCCAGACCTTTATCTTTAAAAGGGTTTCCTGAGTTCAGGGGTAGAAGATGACGTCCAGGTGAAGCTGTTGGGGAGACCCTAATCATGAGACCCACAGAAGACAGCGGGGTGGGGGGTTGGGAGTGCCCTTTGCCTGAGGGACAAAGGACCTTCAGAGTCTAACTGGCTGTTATGTGTGTGGACAGGGAGCAGGAGGCCACTGCTAACCTGTCCTGCTTCGCTCAGCTACTGATAATCTTATTAGAGGGCCGGCTGCATCCTGCAGGTCCAAGGCCAGGTCATATCATAAGGTGATGGATCCCCTACGTCCCTGTCCACTATTGGTCAGGCTGCTTCCAGTTCCTGGGGTGCACCCCCTCACTACAGTCTCAACGCCTCCACCTGAAGTTTCCTGCCTCCCCCATGTGTATTAGATGGAAGCCCGTCTGCCTGGATCCTGCTGTGCCTGTGTCCGGGTCTCCCGTTGATGTGCAGGCTGGTTGCTGGGTCAACAGAAGCACACCCGGTTATCTTGCCTGGCTCATGCCCACATGAAAGCTTCGGTCCTGCTATCTGCCTTAGAACTTCTGTCCTCAGATTTCAGGGGTGGGGGGTTGGGGGGGCCTGACTTTCCCTTGCCTTACCAGGGGAGTGTTCCTGGCTTCATTCTTTTTTTTCAAGTATTTATTTATTTATTTTTATTTTTTAATGTTTTCGTGGAAGGCCGTCCTCTTCAACCGAGCGTGCAGCTTCGGGAGGGGCGCACATGGAGCGGTGAGGGAGGGAAGGGGACACCCGCCTAGCCAGCCAGATCAGCCGAGTCAACCCTGGCATCAATGGGGTGACAGATGTCACAGCCAGATCGCCCTCACATTTGGGGCAGAGCTGCTACTGGCTCTCCCTGTGCCCAGCCGCTCACAAGGCGCCCGGGAGGGATGGCGGGTTCTAGCCCTGGCCCGCCACCCCAGCAGAGCCTCTCAACAAGCCAGACGATCCCCACTCCATGAGGGCCTCCGTTTTTCCACATTCGGACTTCCCCCTCGTCAGAACTCCCACCCAGCAGACCGGCCTATTGCAGCCCGGCTAGTGCGGCCACTTAGCGTCACGTGGTTCATCAATAAATGCTGTATTTAAAGATGACTACAAGAGTATGCTACCCACACAGCAGAGCCTGACAAGCTACCTGTGTCGTATTTTGTCGGGCACGCCGCGGGGTCCCCAACAGTGCCGGGAAGCTAGTTCCCTTCTACCTCCGAAGCTGGCGAGGAATGGATGAAAACTCAGGAATCTGATGCAGTTTTAAAAGGCTTTACTTATCACAGGTTCAGGCATACAAATCAGCAAAAGGAAAAGCCCAGTGCTTAGGATTCCAGGCTAGAACCCCAGCCACGTGTAGGCCAAGATGGCGGCCACCACGTGTAAAGGCTTTGGAAAAGGAGAAGAAGACCTCCAAGCAGGGTGAGCGCTCACAGCGAGCAAGAGCCCCCAAAGAAGCCTGTGAGAGTGAAAACCGGCTAATTTATACCCCTGCAACTCAGATCTTCCTCCCACTGTTATGGAAAGCAGGGAGGGTCAAATGTCCTTAGGTAATCTCTCCCTGCACCTCACCTAGGCCCTTTAGTATGCTAATGTTTTGGGCCAAATGCAGAGGCCCTTAAAGGAGTCCTGCAACAACTCCCCCTGATTAGTTTACTAATAAAAATTGAAAAGGTAAGAAATATTTAGTAAATGTACAGAAAATTAAGATAAGAAAAAACAATTCCAATTACAAAATGATAATACATGTTACTTTAGGATCCTAACTTGTTTTTGGACCCAAAGCAAAGTTCAAGACAAAGTCTTTCTAGCTGTCTGATTATAATGGACTATAGTTTGCACCGTCCATAATTTGTGAGAGTCAATTTGCTATATTTTATGTAAAAGTCGGGTGTCTGGAACAAAGTCTGTGGGGCTACTTCTGGGACAGCAATAGCGGTGATCATATGAGTATGAGTCTCTGGAGATCAGCGATCAGGAACTCGTTGAATTGTCAGGAACACTGGATCGGGTCTCAGGAACACTGGAACAAGTATCTTGAACTCTGGAACAGGAGTCTTGAGTGCTGGAACAGGTGTCAGGAACATTGGTGTAATATCTCGAACTCTGGAACAGGAGTCTTGAGCGCTGGAACAGGTGTCTGGAACATCGGTGTGGGCGTCTTGCAGGGCTTCTTTAGCAAGTGGACACTGGCACCGGTAACTGTATCTGTAGCTTAATTTTTAGGCGAGACAAAAACACTTTTCAAGGTTAATCACAAGTAGAGATTTTAAGGCTTTGCAGGGATCCAAGTCTGGGATGGAGAGAAGAACATAAAGCTCCAACATGAGTGGAGCAGGGAAATAAGTATGAGAATTGATGATTTTAAAATTGATAAATCTAGTGGATCAGCAGTGGAGCTGATGAATGTAATAGAGGTTTGTAGTGGTCAGAAATTGAGAAGGTAGTAGTTGAGACATAACATAGACACAACATTAATCACAAACATAATGGTGGCCACCACATGCACACACACACGCACACATACATTTGATCGATCAATGTCTTACAGCTGCATATGTGACCCATCTAGGGTGATAAATGGTAACAAGTCAAGCGCTTCATGAATATAAAGCCGGCAAATGATGGTGAGAAAGTGTCTTTTCCTGTGAATAGAGCATTGGGAAAGATTATTTTTGCAAATTATTAAATTTTTAGTGAACACTGTTTTAGGAGTCTCGGAGTATTGAGCACTGTAGCGCAAGTTTACTGGATACCAATATCTCATCCTGTGAACAGAATCATTAGAAAAACAATTTTTCATTGATTTAGCAAACATTTTTGTAATGAGCACTGTGATCAGAGTCCAAAGCCTCGGGAGCAACATAGAAGGAATTTGCAGCAGCCAAGTTCTTTTTCTGCAAATACCTGTGAGCAAAACATTAAAAAAGGAAACTTTAACATTAATCCTTGAAACATATGGACATTGAGCACTATGCTCAGAGTCCACCCATTTTTCCACCTTTTTTTTTTATAAGAAAGAAAACATTTAGGCTGTAAGGCAAGATATTAGACATGAACCATGATCACAGCTTGCAAAACAAGATCATTATTAAAATGAACCAATCCAGGAGGTTTAAACAGCAACTTGCAATTTAAAATTTAAGACTTTATATTGAAAGAATTAGTTGTTTTCTGATTCTTGGAGAATTCTAGTCTTAAGTCGCAGAGGAACCCAGAGTTTCTTGGCAGGGTTATCATCTGTAGAAATGAAAGCATAACCTCTTCCCGAATGAGGAGGTGACCTGCAATCCATTTATCATCAGTTTTCACCCAGATAGGTGAATTGACTGTTTTTTGAGTTTGCATATCTGTTGGAGGACATGTTTAGCTAATCTGGGAGTTTTGTTGTTTTGCTCACTCCCAGCTTAACCTTATTTAAGCCAATGTTCATTCTAATGAGATCTCTCTTCTATGTAAACACTTCTAGAGGGTGTGGCAGTTACAGAAGTCACCTTGATTGAATAACTTCTGACTTATACATCTACTAAGACTTCTATGTTTTCTAGATTGGGCACAGCTCCTCTTTATACCCACTGCACCCAACGTGGGACAGTTAGAATTTACCAGGAGACTACCACCCTGGCTACGCTGAGACTAAAGGTAGACTATAGGAAGGATCATACTAGTTTGCTCTAAGCAGGCGAGTATGACCCTTTCAGTACATGAGAACAAGATACTCAGAATCACCCCTGGTGCAGATAATAATAAGGACCTTGTGGGTACCATCTAGATTACATGAAGCTCATGAAGTTAAGATGTATTACTTTATATCAGCCCCCTCTCTCTCCAGTGTTTTACATAAGAGATAATCTCAGGATTAGTCCTTGGTGTAACCTTTGTTTATACCTACAATAGGGTGTGGCACTACACTCTGTTTAGGGTTCTTTGTTGGCATGACAAAATTGGGTTACTTTGGTGTATATAAGGGGCTGACTTGAGGCCCCTTCACCTTTTGCCTTTTGGTTCCTCAGCCTTCAGCTTTTGGCTCCTGCGGCTTTTGGCTTTTGGCTTTTGGCCTTCTTCTTTGTGGGATCTCTCCTTGTCAGCGCTCATTCCCCTTGGAAGCTTTTTCTCCTTTACACGTGGTGGTCGCCATCTTGGCCTACACGTGGCTGGGGTTCTAGCCTGGGATCCTAAGCACCGGGCTTTTCTTTTGCTGATTTGTATGCCTGAACCTGTGATAAGAAAAGCCTTTTAAAACTGCATCGGATTCCTGAGTTTTCATCCGTGCCTCGCTGGCCTCAGAGGTAGAAGGGAACTTCGCTTCCCGGCACTGTCGGGGACCCCAGCCGGGCGCCCGACTACATATCTTCTTGAAAGTGACGTTCAGCCGCATTATAGGGATCTCCTGAGGTATATTTAAGAAGTTTAAGGTGAATAATGTTAAAGATAAAGAATCCATTGGAGGCATACTTGTTTTTCGTTGCTTTAATAACTGAGTTTTAAGCGTTCTGTGGGCACGTTCAACAATTCCTTGTCCTTGTGGATTATATGGAATTCCTGTAATATGTTTGATCTGCCATTCCTCGCAAAAAGGATTTGGAAGGTTTTGCTGGTGTAAGCAGGACCATTATCTGTTTTTATGGTATGGGGAATACCCATGACGGAGAAGCACTGGAGTAAAAATGAACAAACAGATTTAGCTCTTTCAGACATCATAGGAACAGCCCATATGAACCGAGAATATGTATCAATGACCACATGAAGGAAAGGTTTGTTGGGAAATAAGTTAGTATGAGTTATATCCATCTGCCACAATTGGTTTGTCTGTAAACCTCAAGGATTTGCTCCTGCCACATGAGATGTACAATGTAAAGGAGCACAGACAGGACAGTTACGGACAATTTGTCTAGCTTGTCTCCATGGGATGCCATGGTGTACATGAAGGCGGCGGGCATTTGTATGTAGAGTCTGGTGCTCTTCCTCAGCTGATTTAAACACTGGTGCTGCCAAGAGATCTGCTGCTTTATTTCCTTGAACCATCAGTCCAGGGAGTCGGCTGTGAGAACGGATGTGGGAGATGTATATAGGGAATGTTCTATTTAGGAGGAGATCTTGTAGTTTATGGAGTAGCTCCTGAATTATAGGATTATGGGCATTTAAAGAAGCAGTGACAATTCCAGGAAATAAACCAACTACATATGCAGAATCACTCACCACATTACATGGGCCAGATACATGGGATAGTAAATGTATCAGGGTGGCGAGTTCCACTTGTTGGGCAGATTTATAATTTGTATGCACAGTAGTGGTCAATGAAGGACCTGTAATTCCACCCCTTCCTGATGAGGAGCCATCAATATAACACACTGGAGCATCAGGAATGGGAGAGGAGCGGACAATGGTGGAAATTACAAAAGGTGTCCTTTTCAGAAATTCCCAGGTTTTTCCAGCTGGGTAATGATAAGATATTTCTCCTGAAAAATCTGCTAAAGCTCTCTGAAGGATTTCACTGAGTGGTAAAACAGCTTCAATTTCTTTTTTTTAGGGTCAGGCAGTACAATTACATGGGGATCATGTCCAAGTAATACCTGGGTTCTTGATCTTCCCTTAATTATAAGGTTAGTTATCATCTCAAGGTAAGGTGTAGCAGTACGATTCTGCTTGTTATGTAAGTAAACCCATTCTAACGGTCCAGATAATTGGGCTATAGCAGCAGTTGGAGACTCGGGAGTGTTGAAGACCAAGAACCATACCTTTTTTCTGGGATTAAATCTGGAGAGGTAAGATTTTTGAAGCCGATCCATGAAAAAGTCTAATTCCTTTTGAGCTTTAGGAGTTAGCTGCCTTGGGCTATTTAAAGCAGGATCACCTTCAAGGGTGTGGAACAGGTTACTGAGCTCACAGTTAGGAATACCAAGGGGAGGGGCGCACCCAGTTGATATCCCCCAGCAGTTTTTGAAAATCATTTAAGGTTTTGAGCCCTTTTTTGACTAATGGAGATTTTTTTGAGGGACGCACTGTAGTGCGGTCAAGAGCATAGCCCAAATATTCATATGGAGGCTGCATCTGGATTTTTTTCCGGAGCTACTTGTAAGCCAGCCTCTGGTAAAACTGTCACTACATCATTATATAAATTCTGGAGATCTCTGGAATTATCACAAGCTAGCAGGATATCATCCATGTAGTGGATGATGTATGCACCAGGAAATTTAGCACGAATGGGTCGCAAAACCTCATCAACAAAGTGTTGACACATCGTAGGCGAATTAGTCATCCCTTGGGGCAATACTGTCCACTGAAACCTACGTAAAGGACCTTTATGATTAATGGAAGGGACTGAAAATGCAAACCTTTTCCGATCATCTGGGTGGATAGGTATGCTGTAAAAGCAGTCTTTTAAATCTATGATAATTAGCGGCCAATCTTTAGGAATAGCTGCTGGAGAGGGGGAGCCCAGGTTGTAGGGCTCCCATGGGGTTCCATAGTAGAATTTACATTCCTTAAGTCAATCAGCAAACGCCATTTGCCTGATTTTTTTTCTGTATTACAAAGACAGGAGAATTCCATTCTGAAAACGTTTCCTCAATATGTCCTAATTTCAGCTGTTCTTCCACTAGATTTGTTAGCCTCTAACTTTTTTGGTATTGAGGGGCCACTGTGGGTGTCCATATAGGTTTGTCAGACTTCCACTGAATACGGATAGGTGGTGGGCACTTAACCACAGCGGCCCCAATTAAAAAGGGTTACTCCCGGTGTTAGGCTTATTATGGAGAGCTGGAACTGGTGTTCGATGGGGAGTTGGACGAGGTATGTGAATTACTGCCCCCCCACTGCTCCAGCATGTCTCGACCCCATAAAGTTAAAGGCATAGGGGCTATATAAGGCTGGACCATGGCTACATTCCCTTCAGGGCCAATACACGGCAGCCACCTCGCACTCTGTCAGAGAAGAGAGGAGGAGATATTGCCTACCCCGCCTCAGGCTATGGGACACTTTTTTTAGGGCCCAGTTAGAGGGGCCAATACTTGGTGGAGATTATGGTTATGTCTGCCCCTGTATCCAACATGCCTTTGAATTTCCTTTTATAAATTTCGATGGGTATAACCGGCCGCTTGGCCTAAGAAATTCTGGTAGTGTACCCAACTAGATAGTTAGCAGGTGGTTGGTGGGCTTGGTTCTGTGTGGCTGTATAACCAACAATGAAGTTGGCAGAATGGTTGGTACTGTTTAAGCCACCAGTTCTAGGGTGTTCGGACTGACTAGATGGATCCTCAAAAAAATAATAGTTTAGCAAGTGGTTTCCCTTTTTTAAAAGTCCATTTAGTTGGCACAGATATTGACAGTATTATCTCTCCATGAGATTCAGGATCCAGAAGTCCGAAATGCACCTTAATTCCCTTAAATTTCAGCCAATCGCTCCCCTGAATTAAACCCATACTACCTGGGGAGCAGGTCCTTTTATCCCTGTTTTTAGCATGTAAGGATCTTGATTTGGGTGTATTGTGACAGTCTTAGGGCAGAGAATGCTCGAGACTGCCATTGCCTGATGGGGTAGGCCAGAGAGCATTTATTGACTGTAATTCTGTGGATTCTGATTCGGAGGATACTGGGCAGGTGGAATGAACCGAGAGTGCCCCTGGATTCAGCTGGGGCCTGGGGCTGGCCCCCCCACCCAGTTTCCCGCATTTGGGGGAGGCGTAGATGTTATTTGAGCCTGCGGAGCTTGTGGAACCTGGGAGGGGTCCATGTAACATTTCCCATAAAGGGATTATTAGGATGTTGCCCTGTATTGATAGTTTTAGAAGATGGGCAATCTCTACGGGTGTGTCCCTTCTTTCTGCAGCTAAAGCAGGTTATCTGTCCAGATGAAGCCTGAGGCTGACTTCGTCTCCAAGACCGACAGTCTCTGGCCCAATGTTTTCCCTTTCTGCACCTTGGGCATGGTCCAGGTGGGGCCCTCCGAGGGGTGGAGTTGCGATTATTAGCATAGTTTCTCCGATCATTATTTATCCTTTGAAGTTTATTGTTTCTCCCCCCTGAAGCTGTTTGACATTTCATCCCTCTCTTGATCCTCCTGCTGTATGGGATCAGCCTCTATAGCATTCTGTGTCCCATGGGGAGGCCAAACCGACATTTCTACAGGCCTTTAGATATCCCATGAGGTCTTCCCTTATCCTTAATATTATATCCTTAATATTATATAGTATTGCTCGACAATTTTGATTAGCATTCTCATATGCTAAGTCTGTTCTTTAGGATTTCTTGAGTGGTTGGGTCTTGAACCTGTTTTTGGATTGTTTCACTTAATCTCCCAACAAAATTAAAGTATGGTTCATTACCACCCTGGTAAATTTTTGTATAGCTACCTAGAAATTCTGGGTTTGGAACCTAATTTTTCCCACGCTTTTTAATGTTGTCTCCCGAACAAATTTTAAAATAGGTTCAGGTAATGTCGCTTGTTTTTCTTTCTTTTGCCATTCACCTTCACCTTTTAGCATGGCAAAAGTTATATTATGGCCAGATTCTTTTTTTCTTAAAGTGTCAGTATTCATGTTAACCCCATCTGTATACCACATTTGCCATTGCATGAACTGTGATTGGTTCAGACAAGTATGGGCTACCATTTCAAAGTCTGCCAATACCCACTGATTATTTTGGCTCCAATCAGCTAAATATTTTAAAGAATAAGGACTTGATATTCCAAACTTGTCTCAAGCCTTCCTAAACGGGGTTATTGACTCAATTTTTAAGTCTTCATGAATCGGTTTTACTCTATCTTTGGATTGGTCATGAGAAAGATTGCTGCGCTTTGCTCTTTGATTATTAGATTGACAACCACAGGAACCAAGGCTCGTCGGCCCCAGCTAACCTGTTCCTCCCATTCTTCCCTCATCAGAGCTTGTAGTATCTGCCAGAGGAGCATCTTCCCCTTTGAGGGTATTAACTCTGGGGAGATTTTCAGCTTGGGAATTTGCCTCCTCTGGGTTTTCCTGTTCCTCCTCTAAGTTATCAGCCACATTAGAATTCTTTTTAGATTTTTTTCTCTGGGAATGTATACACCTTTTCAAGTCTACAGCCTTGGGGGTGTTTGTGAACGGCTTTTAGTTGGTTTTACACCTCAGTATTGGGTATGCGCTAGGTCCTGATTGATAAGTTATGAAATCAGAGATCTCCCTGCTTAACACATCCATTTCTTGGTTTAAGTTTTCAAGTTTCCTATATATTTCTTCCTTTTGTTTT
>JAJIBD010000447.1:0-130945 GCA_021461705.1 Cryptotis parvus
CGAGTAATTCACTGGTTTTTTCTTTTTCTTTTTTTTTTTACAATAATTTCTGTTCTTGTAACCTCATGTCTTGCTATTTGCTGGAATTTGTTTCAGTGGGAAGTATGCAAGAGTACACTCTTAAACTAGACATTTAGTGACTACCCAGTCACTTCAAGCACTTAATATATTTTTTTCTGGGCTGGAGTGATAGTACAGAGGGTAAGGTGTCTGCCTTGCTCATGGTCCACCAGTTTCAATCTCCAGTATCCCATATGGCCCACAGAGACTGCAAAGAATATTATATATATAATATTTACCATATGATATATATTATATGTATAATATTTACTGTATATTATATATTTATATATATGTATATACACACACTAGTCAGAATGGGTGGTGAATTCTCAGGATTGATTGTATAAAGATAAGTCTAATGAGAGAAAAAATTTGTGGCCAAAAAGGCATATGAAAAATCCTAATTATCACTAATCATTAGGGAGAGGCAAATGAAAACAGCAATAAGAATCATCTCCGCCACAGAGAGTGGCACATAACCAAAAGAGTAAGAAAAACAAGTGACATGGATATGGGGAGAAAGGGATTCTCATTCATTGTTGGTGGGAATGTTGACTACTACAGATTTTGGAAAACAAAGTCTTGTTTCCCAAAACTAGAAATTGAGCTTCCATTTGACCCAGCCATACCACTCCTGGGAATATAGCCTGGGAGGCCAAAAGCACAGCAGAAATACCATCTGCACTTTTATGTTCATAGCAGCACTATTCACAATAGCCAGAATCTGGAAACAATCAGAGTGCCCGAGAACAGATGACCAGTAAAGAAACTTTGGTACATCTACACAATGGAATACTATGCAGCTATCAAGAAAAATGAAGTTATAAAATTTGCCTATAAATGGATGGACATGGAGAGGATCATCCTGAATGAAATTACCAGAGGGAAAAGGGCAGTTATAGAATGACTGCATTTATTTGTGGGATATAAAAATAAAATAGTATGATACCAATATCCAAAGTCAGGCAAAACATGGATCAGGAGGTTTTGTTAGTGGGTGGAATCTACCACAAGTGTGTGGGAATCAGAGATTAGATAAGACAGAGAGGGGAACAGTGTGCTAATAATTGTTGGAAATGATAATACCTGTCTAAAACTGAATATTGATCATAAAAAAGATATGCAATGCAAAATAACCTCTAAATGTATATATTATAAGCCACAATGTGTAAGAGAAGGAAGATAGATAGATAGAGAGTGGGGAGGGAGGGAAGAGAGGCAAAATGTCTGCCATTGAGGTAGGTCAGGTGAGGTGGGATGGAATCGAGGACATTGGTGGTGGGAAAAGGGCACTGGAGGAGAGATCGTTGCTGGAACCCTGTAAGACTGAAACCCAAACATTGAACATCTTTGTAATTGTGTATCTCATGGTGGTATAGTAAAAAATAAAAATAAGTAAATAAATAAATAAAAATAATTTGAATGGATACCACAAAAGTTATTGAAAGAAAATTAAAAAATAAACTTTTATTGAATGTTTATTTAAATATCTTTACACTACTTAATAATTAGTTTTTCTTAGAGATGATAAAGATAGTATTTTCTCCAGAGTGAGTTAAAGCAATGCTTCCAATTTTTGCATGCCTGTGGAACCTTAAGAATTTTAGAGGATCCTAAAACACTACTCCACATTCAGTCAAACTATTAAATATCTGATTACAATTATTTTCCATGGAAAATTTATGACTATTTTTTAAAATTAAATCACGTATAATCCTGAATGTATCAATGTTTTAGGCCATAGGACAACATTTTTATAACTTGTAGCTAAATTTAGCTCCATTTCTGAGCTAGTTTTAACCAAATTTTTGCTATGAATTCAAGAAATAATAATATGTATTTATTAAAAAGTAAGTCTATCACAGGCAATTGGAAGTGGCTGTTTTTGTCAACACCCCGGATATAAGTATAAATTTGGGACATATGCAGCACTTAATTGCTATTTCAAACAGTGATTAAGTAGTGTGTTCCCCAGTGCATCCCGCATTTAGAAAGAGGGTGGGCTGGAAAACATGTTCACTTCATTCAACTTTCAGTGAATTTCATTCGTTAGTACATTGCAATATGGTGATCTATACCTAAATAGAAATTTAGGACTTGCTTTCTTTACCAACAGTTGTTATTATGACAAAATTGCATTCAAAAGATGTACAGATAGTAAAATCATAGGGGAGCAAATAGTTGCTGAGTATTGATTATGCTTGAGGCAATGTATTTTTCCCTGTACATTGCCTGAACGGTCTATGAATATTCTCACATTTTGATATTTGACCACATTTCCCAAATTAGCCCTCACAATTGGGAGAGAATGCAGAATTGTATTATGGAATCACATCTCTTTGGGGGAGTTAGAGGCTGATGTCTATGCACCTCTTAGATTTACTGCAGTCAGAATATCAGAGTCAGCAGGTATTTGGAGATACTCCAATTATATACTTACATTTTATGAAAATTTTAAGTGTTCTAGATTAAAAATAAATCAATTTGTGCAAATTATTGTGATGTTATCAAAATAGTACTGGAAAGATAGTACATGCCTTGCAAGCAGCTGACTAGAAGTTTATTCTCTGACATTTAGCCATAAACTCAGAATACATCCAGGCGCTCACTCTCTGCAAAAGAAAGAAAAAAAACACACATACACATTTTTAGCGGCTCCCAAGACTCTGTTGTCCGGAAGTTGATACATCCTCAGCTTTTATTTTCTGATTTCCCAAGAATTCAAATTGCAATAATGGCATTATGTTAAATTTGATTGTCATGATCTGATTTCTAGGTATGTATTAAATTAGAGATAAAATAACTTGATTGATTTATAGCCTACTACTTTGCTGAATTGACTATTATTTCTCCGAGGTTTTATTGGAAGTTATTTATGGCCAAAGAAAGTAGATAAAATTTAAACACATGTACTGACTGTGAAACAATATTTATATATAATGCATCAGATAAAGGTTTAATATTGAAAAGTATAAAGTTCACCAACAAAATTTGTTTTTTTTAATATATATTTGAAGTGTGCTCGATATTTTGGAGACATTAACTTTCTAGTATTTCATTTTCTAATGATATTGAATATTTAATTTTGTTGTATAAAAATTTTATGGATTTTATACATTGAGGTGGTTTTCAATTCAAACAAATGGAAAAAAAGAGAGCAAATCACCTTTTCTTAACAAAAATGCCTTAAGGCACTATCATTTGAAACTTACTGAATTAAGTGTATGTCATATGAATTTACCATCAAATTACATATTTAGAAATTTCAGGGCTAAAATTAGGACCCTTAAATTATTTTCCTAATCTATTGAGTCTAAAAAGTATTAAAGAAAACAATAAAAAGTAGAATGAGTGCATGGCATTTTTTTGAATTATGCAAATGTTAATGGCAAATATTAATGTGCAAATAATGATATCAAAATTTGTATATTTTTTTAAGTTTTCTTTCCTATTACTGAATCTTCATGAGATGTCCACCAAATTAATTTCTAAAGACAAAATGTCTTAAATAGAAAAATGTTTTTATTTTGATTGATCCCAGGAAAATAATTTTTTCTTTCTAAAGAAATAAAAATTAACCAATAATACATTACAGATAAGAGGACATATAACACATTTTTATCTCTATTATTTGACCTATTTATGAAATTTATAGAAAAGCTGTTTGCATTGAAATATCAAGTCTGGAATTTTGTTGGGAAATTGACAACCAAATCAACTATGTAGACTGTATGGCAACTTGGAAATTCTTTCAATCAATTACTTTTTACCGCTTAGGACATTAAAATAATATGATATTATGTTATCAGTGATTAATTTACTATTGAATAAAATTCCAATTGTTTAAGAATAAAAAGCTACACAATCTGAAAACATCATGCCAAAATGTTTTTGTATGCTTGAAAGGCACTTACTTAATTCTCAAAGAATGTAAGATTCATGAGTCTATGCAGTGTGAAAGAAAAGGAAAATGAAATGCATTCATGATGTCTGGGAGAGTAAAGCTAGAATTTTATAGTACAATATTAAGAGGAGAACAAGAAGCATTGAAGCAGATGGAACAGGGTAACAAAAAGACTGCAGGAAATAACTAGACTCACGGGGTCAGATTTGGCAGTAAAATATGGTATGTAGAGCTATGAGATTTCCAAGAGGTCACACCTAACTTTGACTTGGCTTTAGACACTCTGAAAACACAAAAAGTAATGCAAAAAACGGGTGACATTTGATGCAGTGAGAGCAAAGGAGAAAAGCAATGCTTGCAATCAGACAGAAGATTGTAGAACAACTCGTTTAGATGCTGTCACTGCTAGAGCAAGACGATGTGGAGGAGACTAGTAAAAAATAAATAAGTTAAAATGCAGGAATCTCACAAAAATTCTTTTCATTTTGTATAATGCCCAAATTTGGGGAACTAAGAGAAGAACAGCAGTATCAAGAAGTGAACAAAGCCGGGCTGGAGCGATAGCACAGCGGGTAGGGTGTTTGCCTTGCATGCGATGGACCGGCGTTTGATCCCCAGCATCCCAAATGGTCCACCTGAGCACCGCCAGGTGTAATTTCTGAGCCAAGAGCCAGAAGTAACCCCTGAGCAGTTCCGGGTGTGACCAAAAAATAATGAACAAAGCAAAGTTACAAATGTAGCAATAGGGTTGGGTGAAGGGTTGTAATGCACAGAATGAAGCTCTTGGACTTTCATGCTCTTAGGATTTCTTAACAATAAATACCAGAATGATCTCTAAAGGACTTATAGCAAAGTTTATCAGCATATGTGATGGCGATTATGTATGTATCTGCATATATGTACACATATATACATGTGTGCATATAAATGTATGTACAGACACTGTATAACTGTATCACTGACTTCCCTTAGATCATCGATTTGCTCGAGTGGGCACCAGTAGCATCTCAATATGTCCTGTCACATGCAAGATAGCCCAAGGGCATCTGCCCACTCCAGGAACATAAAGAGCCTTAAACCATCCCAGCAAGTCATGGGAATGAGGTCGATAATTGTAACTGGTATTTGGCATGTCAAATATGACACAGGTAGCTTGCCAGGCTCTGTGGTGCGGGTGGGATTCTCTTGTAGTCAAAGTGGCCAAGCTAGCTGGGCTGTGATGAGCTCTTCTGCTGGGTGGAGTTCTGAGGAGAGGGAATCCAAATGTGGAAAATAGCAGCCCTCATAGTGTGGGGGCTCCTCTGGCTTCTTGCGAGGCTCTACTGGTGTGGCAGGGCAGGGTTAGAATCAGCCATCCCTCCCAGATGCCTCGTAATCAACTGGGCACAGGGAAAGCAAGTAGCAGTTCTTCCCTGTGTGTGAGTCTATATACAGTCACACACACACATATTTATATACATGTATAATGAGTAAAGGAAATGTTTATTTTCCTGACCCGAAAGATCCTTAATATGACAGCAGTAAGGAAAGGCGAACAAGCAGTGCCTGATAAAATTTCACGGCCATCCTAGGCTGCCAAAACAAAGGACTAAAATGACTGTACATTCAATGCATCTACGCTGGCATTGGAAGCATATATTGAGTATCTAATGGTGCAAGCGCAAAAGATCAAGTACAACATCATTGGTCTGACTGAGAAGAGGAAGCGTCAGTTGCTTCATGCTGTATATGACAAGGGAGAAGAATTGTTCATTGGAACATGCAACGAAAGTGGCGTTGGTGGCGTTGGTGTCCTTGTCAACACGAACATGGCCGCCAACATTGATTCATTTGAATGCCTAAAAAACTGGATAGGACGATTACACTTGAAGAGATGTGGCCCACTGCCAGCAATTTCTATCTTCATTGTCTACGCACCAACATCCACATACAATGAAGATGAAATTGAGAAATTCTACATGGAATTGGAGGAGTTCTATAAAAAGATCACACCTTCTACAAGATCATAGTTGGTGATTTTAATGCCAAGATAGGACCGAGAATATCAGCTGAAGAACTCCACATCTAGACCCATGGCCTAGAATGGAACGAACAGGGTGAGAGACTATCTGAGTTCATCATGTCCACCAAGACTATTCATGGGAACTCACAGTTTCAGAAGGCTGAAGCGAAACGTTGGACATGGGAATCTCCTGGCGGACAGTTCCACAATGAAATTGACCACATCATCTTCAATCGATGGTTTTGTCTGACCGATGTTGCTCTCATCCCCAAATTCCAAACAGGATCGGACCACTGTCTCCTTCGTGCAAAAATTCTACTTCCCGCAACAGGGAGAAAAGACTGTAAAGTTTTAGAAGAGAACTCCCAGAACGACCACCAACTGGGAACTCTTTGGCACCATTGCAGCAACATGGGTAGATACCATCATTGATGACATCAATGAAGAATAAAACCAGCTGGTTGAGCACCTCCATGATTTTGCGTAGAATGCCGAGAGAGAGAAAGACACAAAAGGATGCTTGTCTTCAGAAACTCTTGAGCTCATTCGCCAATGTGGCAAGGCGCGAGCCTAAGGAGACCAAATGCTAACGTCCAAGCTTGCTAAATGGTGCAGAAGCGATAAAAGAAGACCTCAAAGACAGAAGAGCAGAAATACGGAAGATGCAACAGAAGGCAGGAAAAGCATTCGCACCGCCCGCCTGTCTTTTGCCAACTGTAAGACCAAGATGACTGCCCTCCGATGCCCTGATGGATCTATCACATCTTCCAGAAAGGCAATGGAGAAGATTATCCATGACTTCTACTCAAATCTCTTTGATACCCACATCCACCTGCCCACATATCAAATTCCACAGGATGGATGTGTCATTCCCAACATTCTCCCTTCTGAAATCCGATATGCCATTTCTTCTGTAAAGAAGGGAACAGCACTAGGCCCAGACAAAGTCAGACCCGAACACCTGAAGAATCTGCCGTCGGTACTCATCAATGCAATAGCTCGGTTCTTCGCATGCTACCTGTCCGAATGCAAGGTGCCCTCCCAATGGAAAACCAGCAGGACAATTCTACTGTTCAAGAAGGGAGACAATCACGACATCAGCAACTATCACCCCATCTGCCTGTTCTCTGTCATCTACAAGCTGTTTACACAAGTCTAATCTAATCCTGAACAGGATTAGCAGAACACTAGATGAAGGACAACCATGCGAGCAAACAGGCTTCCGGAAAGGATTCAGCACAATCGACCATATCCACACAGTAACTAGGCTCATTGAGGTTTGTAGGGAGTACAAGATGCCACTCTGTCTCTTGTTCATTGATTTACAGAAAGTCTTTGATTCTGTGGAGACTGAAGCAGTCATCGAAGCCCTAGCCACACAGGGTGTTCAAACCCAATACATCAAGATCCTTCGTGAGCTGTATTACGGATTCACCACCAGGATCTCACCATTCTACAAAGTGATTATTGATGTCAAAAAAAGGGGGTTCAACAGGGTGATGCCATTTCACCACAACTCTTCAGCGCCACCCTCGAGAACATCATGCGACAATTAGATTGGGCAGGAATTGGAGTGAAGATAGATGGTTGGCAATTACACCACCTCTGCTTCGCTGATGACATCGTTCTAATAACACCAAACATTAGCCAAGCGGCACAAATGCTGGCTGACTTCGACTGAGAATGTGGAAAGATAGGTCTACAGCTGAATCTAAAGAAAACCATGTTTATGAAAAATGAACTAGTTCCAGAGGCCCCATTCACTCTCAATGGAACAAACATCTCTGAATGCAGCAGTTATGTGTACCTAGGTCGAGAAATCAACATGATGAATGACCTAAAACCTGAGCTGCGCAGGAGGAAGAGAGCAGCATGGAATGCCTTCAAAGGCTAAAGCTAAAAGGACAAAGAACCTCCAGCTCTGGAAACATCTCTTTGACTCCACCATTCTCCCTGCATTAACATATGCCTCAGAGACCTGGGCCCTATGAATGCAGGATGAGAATGCAATTTGGGTCTCCAAGAGAGGAATTGAAAGAGTTATGCTTGGAATATCATGCCTCACTCAAGTGAGAGAAGGAATCGGAGTTCTGACCTCCGTCGCTATTCCAGAATCAGGAACGCTGTCTCGTTTGCCAAGGCATCGAAAATCAGATGGGCTGGACATGTAATGCGATTTGGAGACGACCGCTGGACTATAGCCGTTACTGACTGGATCCCACGGGATGTCAAAAGATCACGTGGCCGCCCACCTACAAGATGGTCAGACTTCCTTGTTAAGACCCTGAAGGAACTGTTTGAGGCTCTCCATATTCCTGAATCAACCAGATGCCATTGGGCTACATTTGCATGTGATAGTGTCCAATGGAAATGTTACTGGCATCCGCTGGAGCAAATCGATGAATAACGGGATTCAAGTGATCAAGTGATCAAGTGATAATGAGTAAAAAAGAGTGGCTACTACATTGCAAAAAGTATTATGGGAAGGTTGAGCCTTTTAATATTTAGACTGATATTAATTTTAACAATAAAACAGATGTAGAGGTATATATACATACATATACTTCAAAATAATCAAGTCTATCAATTACATAAATGTGTACTAAAAAATAAAGATAACAGGTCAGTTTTTACCAGCAACAATTATTTTAATCAATTTCTCTATTTGTGTTTTCAAGATTGTAATTGAACATTTTCTTCATGTGTGTATAAGAAGTATAAGAGCTGCTACCGGCTCTCACTGTGCCCAGCCGCTCATGTTGTTCCTGGGAGGGATGGCAGGTTCTATCTAGCCCTGACCCGCCACCACAGCAGAGCCTCACAACAAGCCAGACGACCCCCACTCCATGAGGACCTCCATTTTCCACATCCAGACTTCACCTTCATCAGAACTCCACCCAGCAGACCAACCTATCACAGCCTGGCTTTTTGAGATCCACCCTGCTGCAGTCTTTTTTAATCCGGCTCATGATGCTGATCCAGAGACAGACATGGGGCAGAGCTGCTACTGGCTCTCACTGTTCCCAGCCACTCATGAGGTGCCGGGAGGGATGGCAGGTTCTATCCCTGGCTTCCACCCCAGCAGAGGCTCACAACAAGCCAGAAGACCCCCACTCCATGAGGACCTCCATTTTCCACATCCGAACTTCCCCTTGTCAGAACTCCACCGAGCAGACCAGCCTATCACAGCCTGGCTCACGCGGCTGCTTGCGGCTGTGCCGTTCATCAATAAATGCTGGATTTTGAGATGACTACAAGAGTATGCTACCCGCACGGCAGAGCCTGGCAAGCTACCTGTGTCGTATTTGATATGCCAGATACCAGTGACAATTATAGACCTCATTCCCATGACCTGATGGAATGGTTTGAGGCTCTTTATGTTCCTGGAGCAAGCAGGTGCCCTTGGACTCTACTAGCATGAGACAGGTCATATGGAGATGTTACTGGTGCCCGCTCGAGCAAATCGACGATGAACGGGAAGACAGTGATACAGTGATACAGTGTATAAGAAGTGCTGTCAAATTATTTTTCTCTAATCAAAACAGAGTTATTCAAAGTAACTAATACTTACTGCTAAGATTATTCTCATATGTGTACCTGAGAATTTATAAACGTCATGCAGTGATTTGGAAAAATTAAGGCCAAGTTAACACTGAAGCTTAAAACAAATTCTTCTGTTCATATCCTTGGGATAATGGATATTGCCTTAATATTTGGAATGTTTAATAGTAAAGTCACTATTTCATAACCTAACAGGACATATTTTCCTTTCCTACTCAAGTAGTGATTATTTGTCAGAGTTATAATTTAAGTTTTTCCCGTGGTGTGTTTTTAGGATTCCAGTGCATAGGAGAACATAGAATGATTCAGAGACATCAGTGTATCTTCCAGATCAAGAAATAATTTTTATAACTTGCTTCAATTATTTCAGCAATAGCTTCAATACTGGAAAACCACTTCCTGAATATAACCTGGCTGCCCAAAAACACACAACAGAAATGCCATCTGCACTTCTATATTCCTTGCAGCACTATTCACAACAGTTAGAATCTCAGGCTTATAAATTCCTGAGGACAACTGGATTAAGAAACTATGGTACATCTTCACAATGGAATACTATGCAACATTAAAATTGAAGTCATGAAAATTTATACTTTTATAAATGGATGGTGGGATCTAGCCCTGGCCCACCTCCCAGCAGGGCCTCGCAACAAGCCAGATAACCCCCACTACATGAGGGCCTCCATTTTCCACATCTGGACTTCCCCCTCCTCAGAACTCCACCCATCAGACCAGCCTATCACAGCCCGGATCATTGACACCCACCCTGCAGCAGATTTTTTTCAATCCAGCCCAGGTATGCTGATCCAGAGACTCACAGACATGGGGCAATGCTGTCTTGCCCTCCCTGTGCCCAGCCACTCACGAGGCACCCGGGAGGGATGTTGGGTTCTAGCCCTGGCCCATTCACCCAGCAGAACCTCGCAACAAGCCAGACAACCCCCCCACTCCATGAGGGGCCTCCATTTTCCACATTCGAACTTCCCCCCTCCTCAGAACTCCACCCAGCAGACCAGTCTATCACAACCTGGCTCCACGTGGCCACTAGTGGCTGTGTGGTTTATCAATAAATGCTGGTTTAGAGATGACTACAAGAGTATGCTGCCCACACAGCAGAGCCTGGCAAGCTACCCGTGTTGTATTTGATATGCCAAATACCAGTAACAATATAGACCTCATTCACATGACCTGATGGAATGGTTTGAGGCTCTTTATGTTCCTGGAGCAAGCAGCTGCCCTTGGGCTCTACTTGCATGAGACAGGACATATGGAGATGTTACTGGTGCCCTCTCAAATAAATCGATGATGAATGGGAAGACAGTGATACAGTGAGTATAATGATCCATGAAATAAGTTAGAAGAAAAGGAGCATGTATTGAATGAATATGTTCAATTGCTGGATATACAAAATATGTAGTTTGAGACTAATATCCAAGGCCAGGGAAAACAGGGGTTAGGAGAACTGGTCAATGGTTGGACACTTGCCATAAGAGAGTCAAGGGCCAAAGGGCAATTAGGATAGAGGACAGACCAGTATGACAATGATGGGAGTGACCGTTTTGGACAGAAACTTAGTGATGAAAGTAGGTAAAGGGACATATCTGATAACCTTTCAGTATCTGTATTGCAAACCATAAGGCCCAAAAGGGAATAGAGAGAGAGAGAGAGAGAGAGAGAGAGAGAGAAGAAAAATATGCCTGCTATAGAGGCAGTGATGAGTCAGAGAAGATATTGGTGGTGGGAAATGAGCATTGGTGAAGGGACAGGTGAACATTGTATGATTGAAACCCAACCATGAGCAACTTTGTAACTGTATATCTCACTGTGATTCAATAAAAAATAGAAAGAAAAAAAATACTGGAAATTTGTGGTTACACATTGTTTGAAAGGGTGCACTCCCATGGAGAAAAAGAAGCTATAGGGGAATCTAAAAGCCCTGATAAGAACATGAAAGAATCATCAAGAGTCAAGCTACATTTGGCATCTTCCCTTGAAACTAGACTTCTGAAAGAGCACAATATTATCCCTATCAAAATTCTGACAATATTATTCATAGAAATAGGACAAAATTCATAAAATTTATATGAAACTACAAAAGAACATCTCTTGGCAAAATCTCTTGGCACCTTGGAGGAACCATGGAGGGAGTTATAATTCCTAATACAAATTTATGTAATAAACCAGTAGTATTTAAGATGGCATATGAGAAGAAACAGAGACATAAACCAATGGAATGTAATTGATAAGCCAGAAATAATAACTCTCAGTTTGTTATTTAAATTACTTAAGAAATGAAAATTTAATCAATTAGTTTGATCATTTATTTCATTTATGAAAGTTGTAGCTTTTTTTCTTGTTAAAGTCATGACTTTTTTATTGTGTTGTTACATTCAAATTGGACCTTCTGTCTTACTGCTTTCGCTTACCGAACTTATAAATTATGTGTTTTTTTAAAGTATTTTATGATACCACTGTGAGATATACAATTACAAAAAATATACAATTAAAAAGTTCATACTTGGGTTTTAGTCATACAGTGTTCCAGCACCCATCTCCAACCACCAACGCCCCCGGTTCCCTCCCCCACTCCCCAGCCCACCTCCATGGCAGGTTCTTTTCTTTCCCTTTCTCTCTTTCTCTTTTCATGTGTATCTTTATGCCTGCATTTAATGCTCAGTTCTAGGTTGGTATTAGTACTTTCGACGATTGTTAGCACACTGTTCCATTTTCTGTCTTACCTAGCCTCTGACACCCACACGTTTGTGATCATTTCCACCTTTGACAAGACCTCCTGATCCATGTTTCACTTGACCTTGGATATTGGTATCATAATATGTACATATATATTTATGTCATGCAGCTTTTGAACTGAAAATTAGTGTGATAAAAAGAATTTGAAAAATTAGAGATACATGATACGTTCCTGCCCCTCGAGGTGTTGCAGGTGTGGCTGCAGTGCCCGGCTGCATCAGCAGGTGGCAGACAGGAGACAGGCTTGTCTACATCCAGGGTTCTGCCCCATTGTCCCTGGATGGTTGTTAGTCTGAGGTAGAAAAAAGACTGGGCAACCTGGGATGAACCCAGAGCCACGGCAGAGCCTGGCAAGCTACCCATGGTGTATTCAATACGCCCAAAAAGAGTAACAGTAATGGACCTAATTCCCAAAGAATGGAGATGTTACTGGTGCCTGCTTGAGCAAATCGATGAATACCAAGAAGAAAAGTTATACAAGTGAAATGATCCATTATACGTTGAAGTCGATAATATAAATTACAAAGAAAATAAAACTTTTTTCTTGAGGAGGCAATTTCTATAACTAATTTATGTATAAGATTAAGTTCAATAAATTTTTCCTATATGCCTATTGCTTAGTATTAACTACACTATTATTTTAAATGGTTAATCGATTTCACAGGTATTAAAGTGACTATAGTAATTAAATTAGAGTAAGAAGTAAACTAAAATTTTAAAAATAATCGCTATCATTGAAAGAAAATGATAAATTTTCAAAAAGATTAATATTAATACATATTAATTAATATGTATTTTTAAGTTTTTATATTTATAGTTCTTTTTTTTACTAGTTTGCTAATCACAATATTCTGTCTGTTGCAGTTTTCTGACTTGTCTTTCCGTCCTTGGAATCTGTGTTATCCTCCCAAGCTAGTAATTTTCTCCAGAGGCAGTGATATTTTAAAAAAAATATTGGTCCCAAGGTCTTTCAAGTTCCCTGTGTACTAATTTCTTTAAACAAAAACATCTTGTACTTTTCTCTACTTCCTGCTGCAATTGCTACTGGTTGTATTTTTCATCCATTTCTGTCTCCTTGTATTTGTTCCTTCATTCTTCACTTTTCACTTCTAAATGCCAAGCACTTCTCTCTAGTCAGAAAAAAACAATCTTCTCTGTCATTTGTAATTTGTTTCCATCACTGTTTTAGTTATTATTAGCCTGTTTAACATTGAAGTCTGTTTTATGATGTTTACATATCTACCTGCATAAAAGCATGAACTTGATAAATATTAGTTGCATTTATCCAAGTTTAAATATTTAATATCTTCTGTACTAAGTATAAACCTGTCTGCACATACTCTGAGGATTGTTCACTTTCTGTTCACTTTCTTTGATTGGCTATTTGACCTAGCAGCTGATCTTAATTAAGTTTATATTATACCAAACATCGGTCATTATTTGAATTCTATTTTCAATTTATTTGGAACCGTTTTCCAGAGTCCTCTTGGTTTCTAATTTTTTTTAATTTAAAGAACTGTGACTTGAAAAGTTATTGATAGATGAGTTTTAGTTTATGATTGAACACCAATCCCATCATTAATGTCAACTCCCTCCATCAGTGTTCCCATATTCCAGCTCCTGCCCCCACCCAATCCTCCACCTGTCAACTCAACAGGCACCTTAGAATGCTCCAGTGGTTGCAACTTACACTTCCTGTTTTCAGTGGTGTTGGATCTGTGTTTTGGATATATGGCTGTGTCACTCTCCCATACCAATTCTATGCCTGAAGCCTGAATGCCTGTATACCAATTACTTTCTGTTATTTTCTCCTCACTTAGATTTATTTGCTTCTTTGTCCTCCTCCTCTCTAAATACATGGTCAAGGATGATCTAGGCACGCCCTTTACTTATTCAGTAATCTATACACCTCAGAGAAGTGAGATCATTTCATTTTTCTTCTTCCAGTTTACTTCACCCAGCATGATATCTCCAGAATTTCCTTTAAGATGGTTGTAAACAAGAGCTGATCAAGAGAGAATTGTGTCTGATATTTGGAAAGCACATGTGATGCAAGAGCCATTATGGGATATTATTATATAGCCATGGGTTCCAGACTCCTTTTGATTTTTTTCAACATTTCTGAATTTTGTTGATTTTGGTAGTTGTTGACCAAAAGAACAATAAACTTACCTACGTTGCCCAAAGTGACTATATGTTTACCTGTATACTCACAGAGTTGAAATTCACCTAAAATTAAAGTTTCTTAAATATTTTAAAGTGAGGTTTACATTCTAAGTACTAAAATTGGGGATGTGGACATAATTGTAATTTTAGATTGACTCAAGTTTTTTTCCTTTCTTTAATTCTCCTTCCAGGCTTGACTGAAACAACTCTCCAAAATATAAAATATAGAATAAATATAGTAAAATCATATCCTATATTACATAGGTATATACATTTTCTGTTATATTCTTTCATAAAGCATATAGTTGCTCAAAGGTCAAGATACTTAGAGATGGTGAATACTACTTTAAACAAACTTTCTTGCTCTACTACTTAAAAATATGTTTTTTTTTAAATTTTTTTTTATTTTTAAAATTACAAAGATATACAATTAAAAAAGTTCATATTTGGGTTTTGGTCAAACAGTGTTGCAGCACCCATCCCGCCACCAGTGCCCATCTCCCACCACCAACGTCCCCGATTCCCTCCCCCTCCCCCAGCCCTGCTCCATGGCAGGTTCTTGATTTCTTTCCATTTCTCTCTCTTTCTCTTTTCCTTCCCCTCAGACCATGGATTACAGAACATACATTAAAGGGTTGTCATGTGTATCTTTTTGCCTCTATTTAATGCTCAGTTCTAGGTTGGCATTAGTACCCTCAACAATTGTTAGCACACTGTTCCATTTTCTGTCTTACCTAGCCTCTGAATCCCACACGTTTGTGATAATTTCCACCTTTGACAGGACCTCCTGATATATGTTTCACTTGACCTTGGATATTGGTATCATAATATGTACCTATATATTTATGTTATGCAGATAAATGCAGTCATTCTGTATCTGTCTCTCTCTGTCTGGCTAATTTCGCTCAACATAATCTTCTCCATGTCCATCCATTTGTAGGCAAATTTTATAACTTCATTTTTCCTAACCGCTGCATAGTATTCCATTGTGTAGATGTACCAAAGCTTTTTTATCCAGTCATCGATTTTCGGGCACTCTGGTTGCTTCCAGATTCTGGCTATTGTGAATAATGCTGCTATGAACATAAAAGTAGGGATGGTGTTTCCGCTGCGTATTTTTGGCTTCCCAGAGTAGATTCCCAGGAGTGGTATGGCTGGGTCAAATGGGAGTTCAATTTCTAGTCTTTGGAGGAAAGTCCATATTGTTTTCCAGAAAGGCTGTACCAGCCGGCATTCCCACCAACAATGGATGAGTGTCCCCTTTTCCCCACATCCACGCCAGCACTTGTTGTTCTTGCTCTTTTGAATATGTGCCAGTCTCTGTGGTGTAAAGTGGTATCTCATTGTTGTTTTGACCTTGCATCTCTCTGATGATTAGTGATGATGAGCATTTTTTCATATGTTTTTTGGCCATTCGAATTTCTTCCTTGCTGAAGTTTCTGTTCATTTCTTCTCCCCATTTTTTGATGGGGTTGTTTGTTTTCTTCTTGTAAAGTTCTACCAGTGCCTGATATATCCTGGATATTAACCCCTTATCAGATGGGTATTGGGTGAATATTCTTTCCCATTCTGTGGACTGCTTTTGTATCTTAGTCACTGTTTCTTTTGAGGTGCAGAAGCTTTTTAGTTTCATGTAGTCCCATATGTTTATCTTTTCTTCTAGTTGCTTTGTTAGTGATGTTTCATCTTTGAAGATGCCTTTAGCTTCAATGTCATGGAGGGTTTTTCCTATATTTTCTTCAATGTACTTTATGGATTCAAGTCTGATATTGAGATCTTTAATCCATTTTGATCTGATTTTTTGTGCATGGTGTTAGACACAGGTCCAAATTTATTTTTTACATGTCGCTGCCCAGTTTTCCCAACACCACTTATTGAAGAGGCTTTCCTTACTCCATTTTAGACTCGTTGCACCTTTATCAAAGATTAAATGATCATGTGTTTGAGGTTGGGTGTCAGGATACTCAATTCTATTCCATAGGTCCACGGGTCTGTTTTTATTCCAATACCATGCTGTTTTAATTACTACTGCCTTGTAGTACAGTTTGAAGTTGGGTAAGGTGATGCCTCCCATCTTCTTTTCCCGAGGATTGCTTTAGCTATCCTTGGGGGTTTATCGTTCCATACAAATTTCAGGATTGTTTGGTCAATTTCTTTGAAGAATGTCATGGGTATCCTTATAGGGATTGCATTGAATCTGTACAGAGCTCTAGGGAGTATTACCATTTTGACAATGTTGATTCTCCCCCATCCATGAGCAGGCAATATGTTTCCATTTCCTTGTGTCCTCTTTTATCTCTTGGAGCAGTATCTTGTAGTTTTCTTTATACAGGTCCTTTACACACTTGGGTAAGTTGATTCCTAGGTATTTGATTTGTTTTTAATTTCAAAATGAAATGCACAATGGTATTTTATATTAGTAAATATAAATGCATATATAATAAGCTAATTGCAGTGCTAATTTAAAGAGGTTTACTATATAGAGATGATTTATATGAGTCTGTCACTGGTGTCATCCATTTATTAACTTATATTAGAAAATTTAACTTTTCCTATTTAACTATTGCTCCTAGAATTCCACACTTATATTAAATTACTGTTATATTAGACTTTTTAAATGTTAAACGCATAAATAGTATATATATATAACGTTTTAGGTAAAATAAAAATCCCAATGTCTTTTGGCTTCAAATGAAGTTAAATACTGGTTGAATTTGGCATTAGTAATATATTTATGTTTCTGTTAAGATTTTCTATTAAAATCAGAGGAGAGTATCATCCTGAGTGAAATGAGTCAGAGGCAAGGGCACAGATATATAATGACTGCATATATTTGTAGGATATAAAAAATATATAAGACTAATATCCAAAGCAAAGGAAAATAGGGACCAGGCAGAGGGGTCAATGATCGGAGCTTTCCATAAGTATGGGAGGTCAGAAGGCAGATAGATTAGAGAAGGAACCATTATGACAATTATAGTTGGAAATGGTGGTAAAAGAATATAAATGCTACTTTTTCAGTATCTGTATTGCAAGCCATAATACCCAAAGGAAAGAGAGAGACAGAGAGACAGAGGCAGAGAGACAGAAACAGAGAGAGATACACAGATAGACAATGAGACAGACAGAGAGAGAAAGACAAAGAGAGACAGAGATGCAGAGAGAAGTCCCTGACATGGAGGGGTGTGAGGGAAACTAGGGACATTGGTGGTCGGGAAATGTACACTGGAAAAAGGGTGTTGGCATGTTATATGACTGAAACCCTGCCATGAACAAGTTGGTAACTGTGTATCTGAGTGTGACTCCATAAAAATTAATGAAATTTAAAAGATAGAGGAAATATTTACAAAGATTAGTCACAGAGTAAAGAATTATTTTGTGTTGTGATGAATCTTATTCTTATTCTGAAGTAAAGACTGTGACCAAGGAAACACAGTGACTGGGTCATGCGGATACCTTTGGGGTAAGAGAGATAGCTCACCCGAGTAAAATTCCCTTTATATATTGTATTTCATAGTTTGAGAACGGGACCTAATCTCATTATTTGCCAAGTAACCACCAAATTTTATCTGCACAATTTAATGAAGAGGTGCCTTGTTGGATCATACAGGCACAGTATCTACCAAGGTTTGTTAAGGTACTTGAGGCCAGGGTTCTGAACCTCACCGAAACTATAAACAGGGGCCCCAGGAGAGCAACCTGGTTGAGGGGGCAGTGGATGGAGGTGGTTCCAGACTAATCGAGCAGCAGCCTCTAGTACCTGGTCAGCACCTAGGCCAAGGGGCAGGGCCCTGACAGACAGTGACTACTGCTGGGGACACAGCTGGGCCCCGGCTTATGCGGCTATGGTCACCATCTGACCCCCCAAGTAATGTTAAGTCTATGGAATCCATAGGAGGTCCCTTGAGTCTGGGCCTTGGGACCTCCCTGAGGGGAGAGCCAAAGTCCCCTTCCAATGGTTATTTTTAAGCATTAACAGTGCTCCTTGCTCTCCTGCACAGTTTGAAGCCTGCTAATATACCATGTAAATTACATTGCTGTATCGTATTTTTCTTCTAGGGAATTTTTATTTTGCTTTTACTTTGGTTTCTGCAACTACATCAGGGATTGTTCCGGGGCCTACTCCTGTCTCTGCACTCAGGGATTGCTCCTGGTGGACTCAGAAAAGTTTTGAATGTTGGAAACAGAATATGGGTCCGTTTTATGCACAACAAGCACCTTACCTTCTGTACTGTCTCTCTGACCACTTCTGGGATTTGTTTTAAGGAATTATATATTACTATACCATGTAATCCTTACTAACCTGAATTACTTTGATTTCTTTTTTAGATAGTTAATATTTCAATGACTTCCTCCACTATGTTGAACAATAGCTATGACAGTGAACACTTGCTATCACTATAGCCATTGCCCCATCTGACTTATCCCCTAGCCTTCCTCCATAGCGGTATGTTTCCTACTGAAAATCACTTCTAATGTTCTTTGTTTCCATTATCTTTGGACATTTTTATTGCATCATTATGTTTCTTTATATCCTGCATATGAGAGCTAATTTTGTCAGTCTCTCTCCCTGTGATAATTTAACTCAGCATGATGATCTCCAGTTCTTCCAAGAAGCAGGAAATTGCTTGTTTTGGGTCTGTGCGGTAGATTTTATAAATTTTTTAAAAGAAGTATGGTAGAAGGGCATCTTTAAATGTTTGGGAAAACTCATTATTAGACTCATCTGGTGCAGGACTTTATTTTTGGGGAGATTTTTTAAAACTTTCTTGACTTTATTGAAAAATAGACTTATTTAATTTTCTATTTCTTGACTCCAAATTGGGAGATTCTAATGAAAGAAGTGAATGATTTCTAATATGATTTTCTATGCACTGAAATAATAATTTGATAGTAATCTCCATGATTTTAGACTTTCTGAAGGGTCCATTGTGAATCCTTGCCTTTAATTTCTATTCTGATATATTAAGATTTTTCTATCGGTTCCCCTTTGAGTCCAAGCAGTTAGTTGTTTATATTGCTGATTATTTAAAATAAACCAAAAACTTGGTTACTTTTATATATTGGTTGTTTGTTTTGTTAATGACCTTAGCATTAACTTTTGATCAATTTTTATTTAACAATTTTTTCTACTTACCTTTGCAACCTTATCTTATGTTTCTCATAATTTCTCGAAGTTTGGGGTTAGGATATCCCTCCTTTTTATTTCTGATGCATGCCTATAATCCTATAAGCTGACTTCCTAGTGCAGCTTTTGTTTGTCACTTAAGTTCCTGTAGAATAAAGTTCTTGTAGTTCTTTATTCTATTTTCATCAAGGAATATTTTCTTTTGATTTTTTTTATTTCCTTTTCACCAAATGTTTGTCATTTAGTGTGTTGTTCTGCTTTCAATATTTTAAGCTTTCACCAAATTCCTGACTATGGCTGATTTCCAACTTGTGTAATGGTATGATCTGAGTGGATACAGGAGATAATTTATTTTTTCTTGAGTTTATGTATACTTGTGTACCAGCTTATGGTCTTACCTTGAGAATGATTCAAGAACAATTAAGAAGTCGACTTGTGTGACTTTTGCTTGGTTTGATCTTTGGAGAGAAATTTGAAAACTTAAAAAAATTAAGACTAGAACTTCCATCTGTCCTAAGAACATAGTATAAGATTATGTGATGGGGCGGGAGCAATAGCCCAGCAGTAGGGCATTTGCCTTGCACGCCGCCGGCCCATGCCGTCCTGGGTTCGATCCCCGGCATCCCATATGGGTCCCCCAAGCACCGCCAGGAGTAATTCCTGAGTGCAGAACCAGGAGAAACCCCTGAGCATAGCCGGGTGTGACCCAAAAAGCAAAAAAAAAAAGATTATGTGATAGGGCATCTGTATACTGCAGTTCATCATAGCATTATTTATAATAGCTAAGATCAAAGAGTAACCCAGTACTCATCAATAAATTTCTGCCAATAAACACAGTTGAGTATTACTCTAAGGTAGTAATGGTTCAAGTTAGACAATTAGGAATGTGTATTATAGAAATCATCAATAATGTTATAACATAGTACACTACAAAGTTTAATTTATAGCAGGACTATCAATTATTTTCTGAGAAAAACAGATCAGATTTATAGGTGTCTTACATTTCCCCCATTATAGAACAGTAAATTCTTTCAAATTCTATATCTTTGAAAAATGATCATCAATAATATTTTAAAATAATTTTTAAAAAGTTCCTTAAAATGGTTTAAATTTTACTTCATTTAAAAATTTAAAGTTTATTTGTATTTTAAATTAAGTTGTATAAAGAAATCTACAGTTATTATTTCTCTGTAGTAACTAAATATTAAATATTTCTGATGATCATAAAAGGATAATTCAAAATAAAAAATTAAAATGCTAACCCTTAGTTAGAATTTAAGGAAATTCTACAAAAGATCTTTTTTAAATGATTATAGAAATGCAGTTACTATTCATTAATTTTCTGACTTTTCTTAACTGGGAATGCAATACAATGTTAGACACTTGCAGAATTGAAATCTCTTTACTATAGATTAAATATCTGTTTCACATTGACTTTGCACTCCGAGAACGTAACTTTCTGGGGGTGGATGAGCTTGTTATCTGAATGCTCATTAATTTTTCAGAAAGGAGTTAGAATAAAACTTGCTCTTATCTCCAGTCTGTGTATGTTCAATAAAAGGAATTCTTGTATGTTAATCTTTTTATGGGGCCTCTGCATGTGAAGGAGGCTAGTAAGTGATTTACTGTCTACTGACTTCAGATTCTGAATCTTTGTATGTTGTTAATGGAATTGATAAGAAAAATGAGTCTCTCTTGGCTTTTTTTTCTTTTCCTATTTCCTTCCTCCTTCACCTTGGCAGAGATTTATCTGTAGGCAGGAGAAGAAGTCAGGTATATGAACTGCAGTGGTGCTTATCTCCCTTGGAGATCAGTATAGTGTATGCTTTTCTTTTGTAACAAGAAAAGAATAGATTGATCATACATGCGTAATAGTGAATGAATGTTTGGAGGAAAGATGCTGGTTTTTTCAATAAGAAGTCCAGTCTCCATGAAAAACAGTATTGGAATTTCTCAAAAAAAAATTAAAAAAAAGGACTACCGTATATTGCAGTGATTTCATTTCTAGTTACCTCATCTAGTTTAAATGTTTAGTCATTGATCAAAGCACAAATTTAAAAAAGAACTATACATAGCTATCTTTTTTTGCAGTGCTCTTCACAATATTCAAGTTATTTAAATAATCCATGTTCAACTACAGTAAAAAGGTGTTTCATATTATGAAATATTACTTAGCCATAAACGGAGAAATATACTGCCTTTCGGTACAGTATTCATGTAGCTGGATTGGTGGTCTAAAAATGTCTCAGAGGGATAGAGAAAGCTATTATTTTTTTTTCATTCTTGTGCATTTAGGAAGGCCAAATAGGACTGAAGAGATTCTTCAGGAGATATGACACTTGCTTTGCACACTCTTTTGATCTTCTTCACCACCTAGAGACCCCCAAGTGCTGCCAGGGAGTTAATCCTTAAAACAGTACCAGGAATAGTCCCTTAGTACCACCAAGTATAGTTCCAAAGCACCAAAAAGGAAGAAGAGAAGGAAGGAAGGAAGGAAGGAAGGAAGGAAGGAAGGAAGGAAGGAAGGAAGGAAGCGGAAGAGGAAGGAAGGAAGGAAGAGGAAAGAAGGAAAAGGAAGAGGAAGGAAGGAAGGAAGAGGAAAGAAGATAAAGGAAGAGGAAGGGATGAAGGAAGGGAGGGAGGAAGGAAGGAGAGAAGGGAAAGAGAGGAAGAGGAAGGAAGGAAGGGAGGGAGGAAGGAAGGAGAGAAGGGGAAAGAGAGGAGGGAAAGACAGGAGGGGGAGAGAGGAGGGAGAGAGGAAGGGAGTCAGGCAAGCCAAATATGGCAATAGACAAAATAACATAAAACAAGCCACTAGGACCTGACCTCAGAATTAATTTTGCTAGAGAGGGATTAGAAGACGGAAGAGGTCCAATAAGTATGTGCTGTTGTATTACATATTTAGAAACATGTAAAACTGCACTCTTAAAGTATATAACACACTCCGTGAAACAACATTATCAAAATTGATATCAATCAAAAATAAAAATAAACAAGCTCAGGTTCTCAAGATGGTCAGTTGCACTAAATAAAGCCATTTTAAAATATCCATTAGCAAGTAGTATGATGCTCAAGGTATCTTCAGTTGAAAAAATGGAATCTGCGTACATATAAGTAAGTATAGCCATAGAGAAGAAAGAGTGAGAAAATAAATAGGTCAGCAAAAAGAAAACTAAATGATGATGTTATAATTCATAATTGATACTAAGAGACACTGATATTTGATTATAAGGAAAGAAAATACAACCCCCTTTAAATGAATGTTTCTGATCGTTAATTTCAATTACCCACATAAAAATCTGCATTGCCTTAGAGTCCATAATAATATAACATTTAGAGTCAAAACAAAACCACCATGCATCATAGAATGTCTTTCAGATAAATTGATATCTTATATCTCTAATTCAACACATATGCCTACTCTGGTTTAATATTTTAAAATGTTTTCTATTATTTATCTACAAGTAAATGAAATATCATGTACTAAAGGCTTAAAATAAAATGCTTGCTCACATGTTGGGGTGATCTCAAAGGTTTAGTTGACTATGGGAAGATAGTACACAATGGTTGTGAGGACGGAATTGGACTCCTAAAATAGCACCTTAAAGTAATGCAACTTCGCATATTTTTCAACTTATTTTCATTTAATATTAATACATAGGAATAATGTAGATATTTAAAAATAAGCACATTTAAAGCAACCATGTTTGATGGTATTATTTGATATTAGAAAGGGTGGTATTTTTAATTGAATCTGGTTTTATACACAGGTTTAATTATAGTAGCTATTTCTGACTTAAATTCATTTATTAGAATGTGAGGCCTTTGGGCATAATTTGTGTCTGACACTGATGTAAATTGCTTCTAGGCTCCCCTCCTAGCAACTCTGTTTACAAACCATGCTTCCATTAGAAGCTATTAGGGCTAATTAAAGAAACAGACTTAATTTTCCTTTCAAACTCTGAAACAGTAGAAGCTCCAGTTGTTATAACTACTGAATTTCCATATAATTGCCAAGGAAGAAAGAGTGAAAAATATTGCCATAAGAAACATCTAAGATTTTAGTAAATTACATATTTATTCAAGAATTTTATCAATCGGAAGGCTCAACAATGAATGATTTGTTTTGATTAAAGAGGAATGTAACTCTTGCATTTCGTTTCTGTATAAATTATGGAAGTACATTCTCAATTTGGTGATGCAATGGATATTATTCTCTAGCACCAAATAAATTGAAAACTTTTTAGCTTTTTATTATAGACTACTACATGTTAAGTATCATCTTAAAACCAAAATAAAATAACTTTCAAAACAGTGGTATTTAATTATATGCATCATGGTGGTAAATGCAATTTGTTTCTTGTAAATGAGTGTTTTTTAAAAAATGTATGCCTTGTTGGGACCGGAGGGATAGTCCAGCCGGTAGGGCTTTTGCCCTTGCACGTGGCTGGCCTGTGCCGCGGGGGTTCGATCCCTGGCATCCCATATGTTCCCCGAGCACTGCCAGGAGTAATTCCTGAGGGCAGAGTCAGGAGTAACCCCTGAGCATCGCTGGGTGTGACCCAAAAAGCAAAAAAAAAGTATGCCTTGGTGCTATAAATTCAACATAACACCAAATACAATTTTTAGGAAATTTAAATTATCTTCTGCTCTCAGAGTTCAAATTTGAGTATAAAACACAAGATCTATAAATATATCTATACGCATTAGTATTCAAATACTCTAAAATTCTCTTATTTGCAGGATAAAGAAAGATTGCAGACCTTCAGAAGAAAACTTCAACAATCTCAGAAATAATCTGAGAAAACAATAATCAGAAACATTAGAAATCATCACCTTGCTTGCTCTACAAGTCCATTTTCTAATTTGTACATGTGCCTTGTTTCTTTGTTTCTATGTTATTTTACTTGCATATATCCAACTTGAAGAAGCCCTTGTTGTCTCTTGAACTTCTAGAACTACTTCTCTTTCTATCTCTTGCTCCTGTCAAAAACAGGAGCAAGGGAGGAGAAAAGAGTAGGAAAAAGGAGAATGAGAAAGAGTAGGAAAAGGAGAAGGAGGAAGAGGAAGAGGAAGAGGAGGAGGAGGAAAGGAGGGAGAGGGAGGAGGAGGAGGAGGAGGGAGGAGGAGGAGGAGGAGAAGGAGGAGGACAAGAAGGAGAAAGAGAATTAGAAGGAGTAGGATAAGGAAAAGGAGGAGAGGAGGAGGATAAGAAGAGATAAGATAGAAGGAGGAGGAGGAGGGAGGAAAAGAAACTAAGACAGCCAAAGAAATAAACCACCCCAAAAATAACAGTAGCGTGGACCCAAGCAATAGTATAGTGGGAAGAATGTTGCCTTGCACACCGCCTACCGGGTTCCATCCCCAGCATGCTATATGGATGCCTGAGCACCGCAAGAGTAATTCCTGAGCATGGAGAGAGGAGAAAGGAATAACCTCTGACCATTGCTGGGTATGACCCAAAGAGCAAAAATAAATACTTTTATAGTTATTAAAATAACTATGCTTTTATTACAAATAATATAATTTTATTAATATTTTATTTAATTTATATTTATTATAATAAATTATCTATTTATAAAAATGAAAATGGTTAATAAATATTAATTAACATTAATAAATCTACCATTTATAAAAAGGTGTTCAATGATAGAAGGCATGTTGTTTTAAGTGAGTTTGTGAGGTAGAAAGAGCATCAAAGAAGGCTTCCTTTTTAATTAGGATAACATAAGATTTATAGACATCATAAGAAGTACGACACTCGCACTGTAAGGATGCCCAAAAGGACAAGAGAACAACAAAGAGACAGAAATATTAATAAATAAATAATTGCCAAGAAACTCACGAAGCTAAAGAGGAGGAAAGTATTATCATCCAGTACTATTAGAGCGTTCAAAACAAAATAAACCCAAGTCTTGCCAAGCCACATTGTAATTAACTTAGTACATGTTACAGATATAGAAAAAATCTTGTAAGTAGCTGGTCAAAGTAGAGTAATATATAAATGAACCTTTATAAATCTCAAAGCAAATTCCTCAACTGAAATTCTGTAGATAAGAAGAGAATAAATTTATAGATCCAAAATAATAAATCAAAAATAATTTAGCAAACGGATTATCAATTATTTTCAAAGAGTAAATTTTTTTTAAATACGATTTACAGAAAATCTACAATTGAAGAAGGAGTAAAAGGAACCTTGTCTGGTAAAACGGAAGTCAAGCTAGGGCTGGAGTGATTCACTGGTTGAAAGGAGGGATGTTGGAACAGCATTGTATGACTGAAACTCAATCATGGACAATTTTATAACTGTGTATCTCATGGTGATTCAACAAGAAAATAATCCTTTCATTTCTATGTAGTTTCCCTTTAGAAGCTAAAATATTCTCTTATGAATAACTGCTTGCTATAGCCATCTGTCTATCCATTCATCTAATTATTTGATGAATGTCTTTTCATTCAGCAACTGCGATGTTGTTCCATTGTTTTCTGACATCTACAGTTTTATGAGAAGATTGTTATTCTTATTGCGGATCATTTTCCTGTGATTGGCCATTTATTCATGTCAATTTTAAAAAGTTCTTTGTCGGGGCTGGAGCGATAGTCCAACGGTTAGGGGTATTTGCCTTGCACGAGGCCAACCCATGCCGGCCCGGGTTTGATCCCTGGCATCCCATATGGTCACCCAAGCACAGCTAGGAGTGATTCCTGAGTGCAGAGCCAGGGGGAAAACCCCTGAGCAATGCTGGGTGTGAATCAAAAAAGCAAAAAAAAAGTTATTTGTCTGATTTTTTTACCTGTCTGCAAATATGTAGAAAACAATGAATATACTTGGAATTTCATAAATATTACTTGGAATTTAACTTTCTTCAAATATAAATAATGATTTTTATCTGATATTGAAAGGGTAAGACTATGTGATTTAAAATATCCATTGTATCTCTTTTACAACTCTGCAGTATCTTATAAGCTGCATGTTGGTGTGTTCACCTAACCATAGCTTTTTCCATTTATTTGTTCTCTACAGCTGGAAAAAGCTATCACAAGTTCAATAAACAATAATCGGAAAACTATTCACATTCAAATTAATGAAAATATATTGTTGCATACTATACAAAAGTGTATTGTTACATAGTATGCAAAAAGATTATGAATTATAATTAGCTAAGTCTTTTTTCTCAAACACAAGGCTTAGCTCATTTACTGTCACTATTATTTTGCATTATTAGGACATAGTGTTTATTTTTAATTATTCATTAAAACACTATTAAAATAGCGTTATTTTAAATTATGTGTTCTATTTTTTGCATCAATTAAAATGATATAGGTCAAGTTTAGAAAACCCTAACACAGACACATGAAACACACTAAACAAACCCAAAGGGCACTTGTAATTTTCTTTCTGGACACCTGTTTCTGGACAAATATTCTTTCTGGACACCAAATGGGCACTTGTAATATTCTTTCTGGACACCTGTTCTGAAAGTCTGCTATTAAATCTGTCAGTTATATACTCCACACCAATTAATCTATAGTCTCATTATAGTGACTCAATCCAAATATTTCTAGTATGCCTAACTTTTCTTTTTCTTTATAGCACTTTATTATGAAATTACAGTGGTCTCTGGAGTAGTATTTTGTTCCCTCTGGCAAACAAGAAGCCACTATGATTGTAAAGGCAATACTTTTGTTCCCTCTACTACAAATAGCTCAAAACTCAGCATTGTTTTGTGCTTACTATTATGTTACTAGTTCATAAATGCTGTTATCATAGGTATTGCATAAATTACCAGAGATTATAGATGTTGCATAAAACTAGTGCTATAGCATACATCAGTGTCACAGGACATTTTGCTGGTGAGAATATCCTCTAAAATGTCTGAACATGGTTAGAGTTCAATGATTGTTTGTGAAGACAATATTCTCTGATGAGCATTAGAACACTCACAGCTTACACATAGTAACCTTTAAATCACCTTTATTAATAAAAACACAATACAAATTAATAAATAATAAAGAAAACAATATTTGGTTTTGAATGGGTTAAATAGTATTGTTCTATCTTTTTATTATTTAAAAATGAATCACAGTGAGTTAAATGTTTAAATCTTGGTCATGTAAATGAAGTAATTGGCTTTTGCATTTTTTCCATTTCACCTGATAAATATTTTTATAAATTTTAGTCAGAGTCCACGGTAGAATTTATAAACATCAACATATAAATGTTTGTAATATATCCATGTCGTAGAAAATATAATTTTGGAGTAAAACTCTGTAATTTGGATTTCCAACAATTATTCATAATATTTTTGCAAACTATTTAATAAGACTGAAGTACTGAATTAAAAGTTTGAAGTACAGCTTAACTATTACTGAAATAGAATGAACAAAAAACTCACTGCTGACAAATAAACAAGAAAGATAAAAGCACCTGATAGTATTTACATAACTGGCTATTTATTTTCATAAACTAATTTTCATGACATGCAGGTTTTCTAAGTGATTAGTTCCCGAGAATAAGATAAAGTTTCTCCATTTCTCAGTAATGTACGTTGACAGATTTATTAGCTTATGTTAGTTTTCTTGTTCCCTGCCTGTTCTCACATCATACTTATTCAGCGAAAAGCTTCATGCAAATACAGAATATCTAAAGAAGTTCTCACATATTGTAGCTTTCTAATCCCACCTTTATGATAAATCTTCCTAGAAAAGTCCAGATCAACTTCTGAATGCAGCACTCTTCACTAAACAAGCGGTTGTTTTCATTTTCACATCAGTTGCACCCACCAAAAAATGTTCTGTCTGGTATCTCTGAAATCCAAACACATAAAATATTTCTTTGCTTACTTGCAACTCTCCTTCATCTTGCTGTTATAGATGGATTTTGTATATCACCTTCTTGCAATCTTTGTGGTATTTGACAACTTATGAAACAAAGAAACTTTCCCATTTATATTCTACAGTGTAACTTCTGCAAATAAGGGCTTTCTGCTGTAGTTGTTATTTCATACTGAGCCAAAAAAGTGGGTTAGTGCATTGAGGCTCAACCTATAAATAAAGAAAGGGAATGTCTGTGCATACTGCAGAAAGTATTGTTATTTAAATCAGCTTTTTTTGGGAGGGGGACTAGAAAGATCCTTTCTAAGGTTGGATTTACCTGCTCTGCATAACGAAGGCCCAGGGTCAGTCATTAGAACAGCCTGGTCCCTGTGGCATTGCTGGGATCATCCTCTCAGAATTAAATCAGGAAAAATCCCTGCACATCACTAACCATGGCCCCAAAGTGCACAAAAAAATCAGTAATTCAATTAGAAAATGTTTATGTCAAAATCATCTTAAACTACAAATACTAGAGGTATCACTTGATCACTTGAATCCCTTGGTTTGAACCCATTAATCATCAATTTGCTCGAGCAGGCGCCAGTAACATTTCCATTGGACCCTATCACGTGCCAATGTAGCCCAATGGCATCTGGTTGATTCAGGAATATGAAGAGCCTCAAACCGTTCCTTCAGGGTCTTGACAAAGAAATCTGGCCATATTGTAGGTGGGCGGCCACGTGATCTTTTGACATCCCGTGGGATCCAGTCATAACGGCTCTATATTATACTAGAGGTATATAATTGGAGAAATAAATGTAAAAGACACTGAATTGTAGAATGCAGTTGGTGAAATAGGATTAATATAGTTTTTATTAATAGAGAGCTTAATTTGGTTGTTGAGTGTATTATTATTACCTATATATATATTTTCTGATGTTGACATGTTTAGATAGTGAATTAAAGTGAAGACACAGGATTTTTGGCTTTTCTAGCTTACCAGCAGAGGGAAGGATGGGCCACATTTTGTCAAAGACGCAAGCACTTTGTCATTAAAAAATAAAAGAAATAAAGCCTATATTGACTACAGTCATTTGTGAGTTATAAAAGTATATTAATGTGAGAGTAATTTCCAAGACTAGGAAAACAAGGGCCATGAGGACTGGTCAATGGTTTGAAGCTTGCCACAAAATGTCTTGGGGATCAAAGGGCACTTAGGACAATAGTTTGTAATGATTATTTTGAACTCTAAATAAATTTTGAAAGTAGGTAAAGAGATAAACATTTGTTTATCCCTGCAATAGGGCTATTGATAACCTTTCAGTATCTCTATTCAGTATCTCTACCTCTACTGATAGCCTTCAGCATCTCTATTTCAAACCATAAGGAAGGCCAAAAGGAAAGAGAGTGACAAGATATAAACAGAGAAGGAAGTGTTTGCCTGTCCCAGGCTGTGGGTGGGATTGGGGGGTGGGAGTTTGGAGTAGGATGGAAATTGGAAATAATATACTTTAGTGAAGGGATGGGTGATAGAATATTGTATGATGGACAAAGGCCAATTATGGACCAATTTGTACTTGTATATCTCCACTATGATTCAATTTGTAGAATAAAGAAAATAGACTCATCAGATTACAATATCCTTGAAGAAAAAAGAGAAACCTTAAATAGATGGCTCTGAGAGAGGAGATTCATTACATTTAAAGTAAATATTGAGGCAAAAAAAGATACACATAGTAACTTCTAAATGTATGTATTGTAATCCACAATGTGTAAGGGAACGAAGAGAGAAAGAGAGAGTGAGAAAGAGAAAGAGATAAAAAACCTGCCATAGAGGCAGGCTAGGGGAGGGGGAGGGAATCGGGGACATTGGTGGTAGGAAATGGGCACTGGTGGAGGAATGGGTGCTGGAACTCTTGTATGACCGAAACCCAAATATGAACATCTCATGAACATCTTTGTAATAGTATATCTCAGAGTGGTAAAATAAAATATTAAAAAAATAATAAAATAACTGTTGAAGCAGTTGGAACGATAATACTGCAGGTAGGGGTAAGCATTTACCTTTCGTGTACCCTAACTGGGTTTGATCTCGGCATACTATATGGTCCCCTGAGCACCACCTGGACTAGTTCCTGAGCCTAAAACCAGAGAAACCCCTGATCGTCACTGGGTGTCACCCAAAAACAAACAAACAAAACAACTGTTGAACTTTTGTATTCCAGGAGAAATAAAAGCATAGATGGTAAAAAATGCATCTGCAAATAGAAAGAAAAGGAAATACATATGACTAAAACAAGGAAAATGTAATAGAAATTTGTTGATTAGAAGTTTGAATACCTTATCTGGAGATCTGAGTACCTGAAAAGTTACTGCATCCATTTTTCTTAGCCAGTGTTAAAACAATGCTATAAATACATTTTAATTTAACTCAAAATTCCAAAAGGCTGAAGTGAAACTTTGGACATGGGAATCTCCTGTTGGACAGTTCAACAATGAAATTGACCACCTCTTCTTCAATCGATGGTTTTTATGACCGATGTTGCTGTCATCCCCAAATTCCAAACAGGATCGGACCACCATCTCCTTCCGTGCAAAATTCTACTTCACGCAAAGGGAGAAAAAGGCTTCAAAATTTAAGAAGAGAACTCCCAGAACATCCACCAACTGGGAACTCTTTTGCACCATTGCAGCAACATGGGAAGATACCATCATTGATGACATCGATGAAGAATACAACCGACTGGTTCAGCACCTCCATGATTGTGTGAAGAATGCCAAGAGAAAGACACAAAAGGACGCATGTCTTCAAAAACGCTGGAGCTCATTTGACAACATGGCAAGGCATGAGCCTCAGGTGACCAAATGCTAATGTCCAAGCTTGCAAAGCGGTGCAGAGAAGCGATAAAATAAGACCTCAAAGACAGAAGAACAGAAATACTGAAAGATGCAGCAGAAGAGCCGGAAAAGCATGCGCACTGCCTGCCTGTCCTTCACCAACTATAAGACCAAGATGACTGCCCCCACCAAGCCCTGATCGATCTATCACATCATCCAGAAAGGCAATTGGAGAAGATTATCCATGACTTCTACTCAAGATCTCTTTGATAGCCATGTCCACCTGCCCACATACCAAATTCCACAGGATGGATATGTCATTTCCAAAATTCTCCCTTCTGAAATCAAACATGCCATTTCTTCGGCAAGAAGGGAAGAGCACCAGGCCCAGACAAAGTCAGACCCGAACATCTGAAGAATCTGCCGTCAGTACTCATCAATACATTAGCTCGGTTCTTCGCACGCTACCTGTCCAAATGCAAGGTGCCCTCCCAATGGAAAACCAGCAGGACTGTTCTACTGTTCAAGAAGGGAGACATTCACACCATCGGCAACTATCACCCCATCTGCCTGTTGTCCGTCTTCTACAAGCTGTTTACCCGAGTCATCCAGAACGAAGGATTGGCAGAACACTAGATGAAGGACAACCATGCGAGCAAGCTGGCTTCTGGAAAGGATTCAGCACAATCGACCATATCCACACAGTAACCAAGCTCATTGAGGTTTGTAGGGAGTATAAGATGCCGCTCTGTCTCAAATTCATTGATTTAAAGAAAGCCTTTGATTCTGTGGAGACTGAAGCGGTCATCGAAGCCCTAGCCAAACAGCGTGTTCAAACCCAATACATCAAGATCCTTCGTGAGCTGTATTACGGATTCACCACCAGGATCTCACCATTCTGCAAGGAAGTGATCATTGATGTCAAAAGAGGGGTTCGACAGGATGATACCATTTCACCAAAACTCTTCAGCGCCACCCTTGAGAACATCATGCAACAATTAGAATGGGAAGGAATTGGAGTGAAGATAGATGGTCGGCAACTACACCACCTCCGCTTTGCTGATGACATCGTTCTAATAATACCAAACATTAGCCAAGCGGCTCAAATGCTGGCTGACTTTGACCGAGAATGTGGAAATATAGGTCTACAGCTGAATCTAAAGAAAACTATGTTTATTAAACATGAACTACTTCCGGAGGCCCCATTCACGCTCAATAGAACAGACATCTCTGAATGCAGCAGTTATGTGTACCTAGGTCGAGAAGTCAACATGATGAACGACAGAAAACCTGAGCTGCGCAGGAGGAAGAGAGTGGCATGTAATGATTATTTTGAACACTAATAAATTTTGAAAGTAGGAGCAAACATTTTTATCCCTGCAATAGATTAAAAAATGCATCGAAGAAATAGCTAAAAGGACAAAGAACCTCTGGCTCCAGGCACATCTCTTTGACTCCACCGTTCTCCCTGTGTTAACATATGCCTCAGACACCTGGGTCTTACGAATTCAGGATGAGAATGCTATCCGGGTCTCCCAGAGAGGAATCGAAAGAGCTATGCTTGGAATATCACGCCTCACTCAAGTGAGAGAAGGAATCGGAGTTCTGACCTCTATCGCTATTCCAGAACCAGTGACGCTGTCTCATTTGCCAAGGCATCGAAAATCAGATGGGCTGGACATGTAATGCGATTTGGAGATGACAGCTGGACTAGAGCCATTACCAACTGGATCCCACGGGATGTCAAAAGATCACGTGGCTGCCCACCTACAAGATGGTCAGACTTCCTTGTCAAGACCCCGAAGGAACGTTTTGAGGCGCTTCATATTCCTTAATCAACCAGATGCCATTGGGCTACATTGGCACGTGATAGTGTCCAATGGAAATGTTACTGGCGCCTGCTCGAGCAAATCGATGAATAACAGGATTCAAGTGATCAAGTGATCAAGTGAATTTTTTTTAATTAGTGAGATGAATGTATTTGAAACTTCTTTAAAGTTTTGACTTCAACTTATTTCCAATGCATTTGAAATAAAATACATCTTAACTACCTTAGAGGTATAGTTTTGATATTAACAAATCATAATTTTCATGCAAACACTATTTTTATTCTTATATTTTAATAGACTAATTTAATATCAATCTATATTGATAGTATCTTGATATTTATTATTAATAGATTAATGATATTTATAGTATTATAATTTTCTTTAATGGTTAATAAGAAACATTTATAGGATACTGATTTTGCATAAGGTTCTTCCATCTCACAAACATGTACACAGTTATAGACAGTTTTAAATTATACTAGTAAGACTGGTAGAAGCCAGAGCAAACCACACATCATCGTTAGTCATCCAACCCCGACCCTATCCCAAGCCCACGAGAAAACCTGATTTTCCCCCTTTGTCACAGTATTTCGGGCAGAGCCTTCTACTAAGACTATACCACCACACGCAAGCCTGAAGCTACCGTTTTATTACTTACCAGAGACTAGTAACTTTAGGACATCGCCATAACCTGAGAATGGCGGCTCCCCTCCCTCAGCAAGTAGTTCCCCTGTTTCACTTGTTGTGACGGACTAGTGGAGATGTTACTAGGCCCACTCGAGGAAATCGATGAACAATGGGAAGACAGTGACAGTTAATAAGAAACACATGTCCTTTGGCCCATTTGCTGCTTATGTCAATACTACAAAAGATAGGAAGATGAGTAAACTATTATGAGTGAAACTCTTCCATTTCTATTCTGTGTCTTGATTATTAATTTCAAGTAGTAAATGGAAAAATTAGCTCATGCTGTTCAAAGAGTATATGTGGGAAATTTGAAGTGAAGCAAATAGAAGTTAAAGTTTGGGTCTTTCCCTTACAAGTATTTATCCTAAATTCTTATGGATAATCTAGATGTTTGTTTATATCCTTAGATATGTTTTATAAAATTCTCCGAGGTATGAAAGCTTATAAAAGCATTTGTAAGGACTTCAACTCCTAATAATCTTTCTTTTATGCCTTTTTTTCTGCTATCAGTTTATATTGGATCAAAAAAACAGGCACTTGGGGTTTCATGAGAACACAGAGTTCAGATTAGTTTGCTTTCCCACCAAATGAAGTCTACACTTTGCAGAAGCATCTTCCATTATTCTGACCTACCAATTCTTACAACACATGGTTAAAAGAATGCATATGAAAAGTATAATCTAAAACAGTATACTCAGGAATAATGTGGGAAGCATGTTAGGGAAAAATAAATGTATATCCAGAAATAAGTTGAGATGGTTGATTTCACTATGAACCATGCAATTTATTGTGTCCCACCATAATTCATGATGTTGTTGAGAGTTATGCTTTGAATAGACAATGTTGTTACAGTGCATCCACCTCCAAATTGCCAATATTTCTCCAACACTGTCCTTAGAACTCTTCTCATCTGTTCTTCCAACCACCATCACCCTCTCAGCATGCCAACAACCCCACTTGATAAACTATTGTTGGTAGAATCTAGGCTTTATTATCATTGATCATTGCCCATTTCCTTCCTTTGTTTCTTTATACTGCCCAGTTATGTGAGATCATTTCTATCTGTCCTTCTGACTCATTTCTCGCAACATGACACCCTTCAGTTGCATCTATGTTGTAGTGAAACACTCAACAGCATAATATCTTACATCTGACTTATGTCCCATTGCATATGTACCCCAATATCATGAGTCTAGCATCTGTTGTTGGGCACTTGGGATATTTCCAGATCTGGATTGCACTGCAATGGACAAAGGGGTTCATGTATAATTTTTTAATGAGCTATTTATTATTATTGGGATATATTCCAAGAAGTGGAACAAATAGAACCTAAAGTATGCATCTTTTATGAAAAGCTCAAAATAAGCTTTTGAGAAGTCCGTATATAGTTTTCCATGGAAGCTGAAGAAGGTTATGTCCTCATCAGTCATGAAAGAGAGTTCAACACTGCAACATCACATTGGTCATATTTAGCATTTTTTGATACTAACTTACTCATACATGTGACGTGATATTTCCTTGTTTTGTATTTTCCTAGTAATTAGCCATGATCAACACTTTGCACATGTGATAAAGAATTTTATGATGCAATAAGAATTTTTGTTGCATTTTTCTATAGCTTTAGAGTGGCATTACATAAAATTTGTATACTGGTTTTGGCAGATTGTAACTTTGGCATTATACACATTTTATTATGCATATGGACTATTTTATATTTAGTGTAACTTTTAATTTTATTTTGATCTAGTTTTCAATAATAGACATTTCATATATTTGTTTTATTGATTTCTAGGTTGCTGTTATTTTGAGCAGAATTATGTGTGACTATTTCTTGAATCCTTTTCTCTTCCATACTTGTGTCTGAAAAACAGCAAGGGCAGAGTAAAGGAGGGCTGTGTTCCATGTCCATCACCTCATAGAATGCTCAGCATTTCTAGAGTGAACATAGCACAGCTTAGAAGGGGTAGCTTCCTCCTGGTACTGCCCAGTCCCACAAAGAGAACCTGTAGGGGATATGAGGAAATATCATCAAATCTAGATATTATTGGGGGTAAGACTAGAAATTATAAGGATATTCCAGGACTTATTGACTCAGCGCCAAACTGACTGGCCTGTATTTGCCATACCCTCTATAAGAGTTTCATAAGAGAGAGACCTCTTTAGCATGGATTTCTGGCCTAAAGGCATGTAAATGGCTTGCACAGCAAAGGACCCAGAGCCAATTATAGCATGGCATCAGCCAACACATATTTTAATAGTGAGAGAAATAGAAATTTAAACATTCATAGAAAATATCATTAAAATTATATCAAACAATAAATGATCATCAGCCCAACTTTAGAGACTTATGAATAAGTCTTGAAAGATATTCACCAGCCACAAAAGTTTCACAAATACACTGGTCCTCTGCAGAAACCTCTGAAATCTCAAGTCTCTGCCCTGCCAAAGCACAGCCACACTCACACCCCAATGACTGCCACAATTCGTATATATGGATATTGCTGCCTCACAAATGAGCTCTGCAGAGAATCCAAAATTATTCTCTGCAGAGAAAAAAAATTCAGATTCACTGTTTTTGTTTGTTTGTTTTCTGAGAACTCTGAACAGGGTTTTGCCTTCTCAAGGGGGTGGTAGGTGGCATCCCTCCCTCCCCTTCTTCAAGAATCTCTGGTATCCACACTCAAATTCTATCACCATAGCCATGTAAGCTCACCGCCCAGTTAAGTATTCTAGATTTTCTGGAGTGACATCACCACACACTATAGTATTAAAAAGGAATAGCACACCAAATTGAATGGGAATGTATCACAGAAGTTAACTGAACTTGTTTTACTAAAGCATGAACTCAGAAGGTTCAAGTAGTAAAAACAGATTAGTAAAGTCTCAGAAAACAATTTATTGTAAAGTGAAATACATTTTCACTTTTTTTTAACTGAAGTAGACCCACCCTGCAGCAGTCTTTTTCAAGCCCAGCCCAGGTATGCTGATCCAGAGGCAAACTACCCATATCATATTTGATATGCCCCAAACCAGTAACAATTATAGACCTCATTCCCATGGCCTGAACAAATGGTTTGAGGCTCTTCATGTTATTGGAGCGAGCAGATGCCCTTGGGCTCTACTAGCATGAGACAGGATATATGGAGATGTTACTGGTGTCCACTCGAGCAAATCAATGATGAACGGGAAGACAGTGATACAGACCCACCCTGCAGCAGTCTTTTTCAAGCCCAGCCCAGGTATGCTTATCCAGAGACTCACATACATGGGGCAGAGCTGCCACCGGCTCTCCCTGTGCCCAGCTGATCATGAGGCACCCGGGAGGGAAGGCAGGTTCTAGCTCTGGTCCACCACCCCAGCAGAGCCTCTCAAGAAGCCAGAGGAACCCCCACACCAAGAGGGCCTCCATTTTCCACATCTGGACTCCTCCTTGTTAGAGTTCCACCCAGCAGAAGAGCTGATTATAGCTCAGCTTGCATGGCTGAAAAGTGACCGTGTGGTTCATCAATAAGTGCTCGAGATTAGTGGTGACTAAAAGAGTATCCCACCCACACGGCACAGCCTGGCAAGCTACCTGTGTCATATTTGATATGCCAAATACCAGTAACAATTATAGACCTCATTCCCATGACCTGATGGAATGGATTGAGGCTCTTTTATGTTCCTGGAGCGAGCAGATGCCCTTGGGCTACACTAGCATGTGACAGGACGTATAAAGATGTTACTAGTTCCTGCTTGAGCAAATCGATGATCAACCGGAAGACAAGTGACAAGTGACAAGTTTTTGATAATTCCATTAGCTATTTAGTGGTACTAAGCAATATAAAAATACATTATTTTGGGCTGTAGGCTTGAGGGGTGGTTGGGATCATTCTTTTTACTTTCCAAATTAATGTATATTAACTATCACTTTTATCACTTGTCATCCCATTGTTCATCGATTTGCTCAAGCGGGCACCAGTGACATCTTCATAAGTCCTGTCGCAAGCAAGTGTAGCCCAAGGGCATGCACTTGCTCCAGGAACACGAAGAGCCTCAAACCATTCATTCAGTTCTTGGGAATGAGGTCTATAATTGTTACTGGTTTTTGGCATATCAAATACCACGAGTAGCTTGCTTGCCAGACTCTGCCATATATCTGTCTACAGCCATACCACCCTGAACGCACCCTATCTCATCTGATCTCAGAAGCTAAGCTGGGTTGGACCTGGTTAGTATATTAACTATATAATTTTAATCAAAATTGCAATGCCTTTATATTATGTGCTAATTATCTATTTTTTAAAGTGATTTACAGGATTATAGTTATACCAAAATGGCAGCACTCAGACCTGACACCTCATTCTCTGCTAAAGGATCATTCCTGGGGCCAGAGAGATAGGACAGTGGGGGAAGGTATTTGCCTTGCATGCATCTGATCTGGGTTCAATCCACGGCATCCCGTATGGTCCCTGGAGCTCCACCAGGATTTATTCCTGAGTGGAGAGCCAGGAATAACCCCTGAGCATTGCCTAGTGTGACCCAAAAAGACAAAAAAAGGATCATTCCTGCCAAGTCTTAGGAATCATACGTGGTGCCAGAGATTAAACCCATTTGCAAGGCAATTATCTTATGCTATGAAATATCTCTCCAAAACTCATTTTGTTTACTCTGAAATGTGGAAAGTACTTCCCTGCCTCCATGTTAATAAGCTTATAAGTAACACTGAATCATGCTTTATTTTATAAAGCAATACATATTTGTGTACTATGTACCCCAATTTAGTTGTTAATTTTGCTAAATCAATATATTATTAAACAAAATGTATATAGAAAATAAACCAAAAATAGTCTTTTTTTCAAAAAAGTCAACTTTTAAATTAATCTGTATTTATTCTTACTATCATCAATGTAAGTTTAGTTATTTTTCCTTTACAAATAATAGCACATATAGCAAATATATTGAATAGAATAAAGGGTCTTATTTTTCTAAATTACTTTGATTCAAACAAAAATTACTTTAATATAATTTGATATAATAACCAGTCAATATAACAAAGATAATTACATTAAATATGACTTTTTGGCTGCAGTTTCATAGAGCCATATGGATAGCTTTATTTTCTTTTTGGCTTGAGCTACAGTTCTTTCTATTTTCCCCCATAAGAATGCCTTAGATGTCTTGTTTATAATATTTCAAGCAGCTTTAGGTCCAATGAGCCACTGAAACACAATATAATTGAAAATAACTAAAACTTTTCTCACCTTGGAATGGCAGGTAAGCATAAATATACATTCAATGAATCTGCAAACATGTTTATGTGCCAGCTGTTTGCTTTTCCACAGCTGCTGGCTCTGAATTTTCACTAGATTTTTATTGGAAAAAATAAAAAAATGCACATCATATGAAAAGATAAATGTAAACTCTGACTTTACAACTCTTTGAAATTATGTACCATGATAAAATAACTGCATTAAAATATCATCTGGCTTTACTTTAATAATAAATGGAAATGCTTTTATTGTTTTCAGGGCATATTAATATATTATCAACTTTCTGAAACAATATTATGCTGAAACAAGAAATGGAAAAAAATTGACTTCATAAAAAATGAATGACAGAAATACAGAAACCCTTTAGGAAGTTTATTATTATGAGATGTGATTTAAAAAAGCATATTGAATATAAAATGCTAATCAGTTTTACTTATTTGTAGTCACATATTGTAAATTAACTAAAATTTCCATCCAAATGATAGAAATCTCTAGATATATTTGGAAACAATTAACATATTTTTTAAACTTCAAGACTGGAAGAAAGATGTAGGAAATGACAAAACTTGAGAGCTGAGCCTCCTACCATGGGACTATAGGAACAGCAGCTACAGGCAGAAGAGACTTCCTGTACGAAAATTTCAAGTTGAAAAATTTTGATAACATATAAAACCCATGAGTCAGTCATGAAAACCCCTCCAGAGATGGGAATTCACAGCAAAACCTGAAAGTCATGGCACATAATTCATAACAACAAAACAACAAAACATGTCATACAAGAAGTCACTGAAAACCGTGTCTCAAGGAAATTGAAGAAAAATATCAGCGGAACTCAATTTTCAGGAAAAAAAACACCTAAATCAATGAACATTTCTAAAAAGAAAATATTCCCTTTAGTCTTAGAAGGAAGAGAGCTTCTTCTAAGTGTCAGAGTTAAGACTTTGAAAGAAATTAAAGCAAGAATTACTGAAAATAATTAGCTTAAACAATACTCAAATCTCAATTTTCCAGAAAGCAATGAGATAGAAAATTCCTGTGCTGCTTACAGCAGGCAATAGTCTTTGAAAACTATGTCCTAAGAAAATGAATAGAAAATTAAATATCTTCTTCAGAGGCAAAGTGCCTGCCATAGAGAGGCAGGCTGGGGGGAGCGGGGAGGGAATTGGGGGATTGGTAGTGTGAAGTGGGCACTGGTGGAGAGATGGGTGCTGGAGCAGTGTATGACTGAAACCCAAACATGAACATCCTTGTAATTGTATATCTCAAGGAGGTAGAATAATGATAAAAAAAGAAAGAGCAACGCCAACACAAACAGCATTGTATAACTGTTCATATTATTCATTCTCTTCTTCACTCATCAAAAAAATTAGTGAAAGGATCATATATAGAGATAGATACAGATGAAACGGATAAGTCTTTTCTCTGCTTTCTCAAACTAAGCTCAAAAAACTAAATAATTACAACATAAGAGGACATGTGGTATTTATGTGTGGGCAATGTGAAAACCCAGTCTTATCCCTTGTACTATCACTCTTACCCTCCAAAATATATGTATATATAATATAAATATATATATATATATATATATATATATATATATATATATATATACTGTTGCAGGACTAAGAGCCTCTGCATCTGCCCTGGATTGCCTCCTGCAGATCACTTTGTAGATAGGGGGTAGGTTAAATGTGGCAGTTTATCTGACCATGTATTCTGTACTGGCTGGTATAAATATTCTCTCATCTTACCACAATCATCATGGGACTAGCTAGATCTTACCAGCATATTTGTCTGGCCACATTGGATCTCTAAGTAATTAGACCAGAGAGAAATTCTGTTTGCCTCCAAGCAAGCAAGCATGGCTCCCCTGATAACTCAAAGGCAACTAAAATACAAAACTACAGTGAAGTAGAGGAGTCTCTTGTGAAGGCTTGGAGAAATATTTAACTGGCATTAGTATAGTGTTTGGTACAAAGACATGCCATCTCAGAAACCCCCTTCTCTACCCTATAAAGGCAATTCCAGGCAGATCTTGACTCAAGACATTAGGTGAGGTGCTGGGAGAAATTACCTGAGGGCATCTGACCCTTCCTGCCAGGGGAAGTTACATTTAGCTTATAGCTCCTCCCAGCTCTGCTAGGAGGCTTTGAATTAGCTCTTGGTTCCTGTAAATAGCCAGAAGCCTCCTGAAGTTGCTACATTTCTATAGAGCTATTTTTCTGTTTTTCATCTCTAGATAGCCCAGCCCAGAATGGGCCAGGGTGGGAAATTTGGGCGAATTTCTAGCTATAAAATAAGCTGCAAGAAGAAAGAAGCCCTTTTTTTGCCATTTCGACTTCTTTGGCATTTTCCTTCTCCGTCCTCTCCATTCTCTGTTGAGCCTCAACACGTGGTGGCAGCCATCTTGGCCTACACATGGCTGGGGTCTAGCTGGGACCCCAGAGTCTGGAGATTTTCCCTCTCTTGGATTGTATATCAGAACCTGTGATAGTAAAGTCCTTTTAAAACTGCATCGGATTCCTGAGTTTTCATCCATTACCCGCCGGCCGGAGGTAGAAGGGAACTCACTTCCCGGCACTGTTGGGGACCCCAGCGGTGTCCCAGACAATATTATATATATGTGTATATATACATATACATATACATATATATATATACATAATTTTTTAATTCTTAAAAAAATCTTCAGTACAGATACCAATACTCACTCAAATACTATCCTTTATAAACTTGAATCCCGATTCATCATTTGTCGTGGGCACCAGTAACATTTCCATTGGACCCTATCACGTGCCAATGTAGCACAATGGAATCTGGTTGATTCAGGAATATGAGAGCCCAAACCGTTCCCTCAGGGTCTTAACAAGGAAGCTGACCATTGTAGGTGGCGGCCACGGATCTTTGACATCCGGGGACCAGTCGGAACGCCTATCCAGCGGTTGTCTCCAAATCGCATTACATGTCCAGCCCATCTGATTTTCGACGCCTTGGCAACGACAGCATCCCTGTTCTGGAATAGCGACGAGCAGAACCCGTCCTTCACTCACTTGAGTGAGACGTGATATTCCTAGCATAGCCTTCGATGCCTCTCTGGGAGACCCGAATAGCATTCTCATCCTGCTTTCGTAGGGCCCAGGCTCTGAGCGATGTTAAGCAGGGAGAATGGTGGAGTCAAAGGATGTGCCTAGGTTCTTTGTCCTTTTAGCTATTTCTTCAATCCTTTGAAGGCATTCCATGCCACTCTCTCATAATACTATGTCACTCACAATTTTTCCTACCAGTTCTATATTTACAGAGCAAATTCATTAGTCATTTCCTTTGTCCATTAACGAGATAAAGCTGAGTAAAAAGTCTAAAATGTCGAAAAAGCCATTGTAAAATGAATTCAACTGTATTAAAGTGTAGTGGCAGAGAGAAGGAAAAGTTGAGTTAGAGATAATTAGGGAAAGGTATAATCAACAAAGTTCAGCCTCCTCGAGGGAAAAGAGAAATGATTAAGTCTTCTAAGGAGGAGAGAGTTTACTTCTTCTGGGCCCTAATACACCCTTGCTATGCTCAGGGTTTAATCCTGGTTCTATGCACAAGCATCACTCCTGGCAGGGTTTAGGGGACCTTATGGGGTGTACCTGAGATCAAACCTGTGACCGCTGGACTGCACGTGCAAGGCAAGTGCCATAGCTGTAGTATCTCTTTGGGCCAGCAAATCTATTTTTCAAAGGAAAACTCATTCTTCCTTTTGGGTTCTTCTCTGAAATTATCCTTTTGCCAAAGTCACTGTTTGATTTTAAACTGGAGACAGCAGTAGAGTTTAGGTCCACTGCAATAAGGAACTTATGAAAGGCATAAAAGCATGCCTAAGGGCATAACATTGACATTAGAACACACACACACATGCTCGCATATACACATTCTACAATTGAATGATTCTCATATTTCTAAATCAAAGAGATAAGCCAAAGAGATAAGTCAAAGTATTTTGACTACTTTATTAAAGGAAGAGAGAGAGAGAGAGTGCAGCCAAATCACAGTGTTTCAAGTGCCTATCAGACTTGGTGTTTTATCCGGCAGCCCTGACTATATGCTGCACTTTAATCTCCAGCCACTCTACCTTGGCAGTGACTGGTGATTAACTGCGACCATTGTTTCTTTTGTTATTTACAAATGGAATTAGATTGAGATACTTCTCCCAATAGAAACTCTAATTGCAATGTGGTTTTCCATTCTTTCAAAAAATACCCTGAAGGATATGCTTTGTTTTGCTCCCTTAATTGAAGACTTCAGGCACAGGAGTTTATCAGGCAGTTATTGAAGCTGTGCACTCAGATGTCTGTGGCTATTAGATCAAAACCATAATCATGCACAAATCATCTGTTGTTTGTCATGCAGAAAAGTTTATTTGCAACATTTGAAAGGAGCTTATAGAATACCACTTTTTCTTATTTTCTTCATCCTAAAAATGCAGTGAAATATAATCACTGTATATCTTAACTAATATCTTGGTGACAGTGATTATTTGTTTTAAATACTAAGCCAAATACAAACTAAAATGTACTTTCAGGCTCCTTTTAATCAGTATTTCTTTAATCTTTTATAAAATTTGATCATAGTTTACATGGTCATTCTGATGAATTATATTTTTATGTCAATATTTGAAGTAAAAGAAATAGAGTGAAAACTATAGTTTATTTTTAGATGGTATGATTAAAATAATTTGTAGCTTGCATTAGTAAAGGTATAATAAACATATAGTCAATAAAATAATTTAAGGGGTAAGCCTAATTAATTTATCCAAATGCATTTTAAAATTTGCTTCTAAATATTTCCTATGTCTCATTATGAAGTAAAATATAGGGAAAGAGATAAATATGTCAATAGAGAACTTGGGCTTCTTCAGAGTGGAAAATGCCAAAAAATAAAATATTTGAAGTGATATTTTAAAAATATTTTGTGAACTTTCAAAACCCCTTCCTTTAGTGCCGCCTTATTCTGATAATCTTTAGCAATATAATGAATATACATAATTATACATTCTATCATGTTCATTTCTCATCTTCTATTCTTTACCACTGTCTCTAGCTGTGTTATATCCCTAATTGTTTTACTGGCATAGCCAGATCTTTTCCCAAGTTGCACACGTGCTATAACTATTTCAATAACAGGAACTTTATGATTGATTTTAGAAAGCTTAACCTACATTATGATTTTAGAAAGCTTAACCTTGGACATATGGTTAATATTGTTTCTCTCATGGCTGTTCTCGTGCTTCTTTTCCATCATCCTTCATTCTGTCCTTCCTTTCTCTGTTTGCACATAATTTTGCATGCCATTTTAGGTCTTCCTGATGTTACATGTTATTTTTTTATACCTGGAACACTCTCCTGCCCTTTATCAACCGCTTCTGCTCCATCTTTTTAGGGTATCTTTTATAGAAAAACTAGCATGTCTCACTGTTCTTTATTTTCTCTTGCTCAACACACAGTACACAGTGTGTTCTTGTATCATGGTGTAAACTTGTAACATATGCACAAATTACACCATCTTGTGCTATTGATATTTTGTCCTCTTTCCTCCCTCGCAATTGTATACTCTAAGTCAGGTTCTATTGTCTTTAACTCTGTATCTTAGCATTTAGCATAGTTCCTGGTAGAGAATTAAGGTTTTAAAACAAATACTGTAGATTAGAGAACAATATTCCTATTTTTTTATATCACGAAAAATGTAAGTAGGGGGTGAGACACAGCATTTAACACGTACAAAGTCAGCCTTGTTGAGAAAAACAAGGTTTAAAAAATTATTTTGTGACAGTTTAAAAAAAGTCTTATATGTACTCACTTATAATCAAAAGAACATGGTGATAGAATGCTTAGTTAAAACAAAATTGTTCTCTATATTTTCTAGATATTAAAATTAAAATTTTAATTTTAAAATTAAAATTTTAAAGAGACTCGCAGACATGGAGCAGAGCTGCTACTGGCTCTCCCTGTGACCAGCCACTCACGAGGCGCGGGGAGGGATGGTGGGTTCTAGCCCTGGCCCACCATCCCAGCAGAGCCCCCAGTAACAAGCCAGACGACCCCCACTCCATGAGGGCCTCCATTTTCCATATCTGGACTTCTCTCTCGTCAGACCTCCACCCAGCAGACTAGCCCATCAGCGCCCAGCTCACGCGGCCGCTTGCGGCCGCGCGGTTTATCAATTAATGCTGGACTTAGAGATGCCTACAAGAGTATGCTACTTGCATGGCAGAGCCTGGCAAGCCACCCGTGTTGTATTTGATATATATGCCAAATACCAGTAACAATTATAGACCTCATTCGGAATGGATTGAGGCTCTATGTTCCTGGAGCAAGCAGATGTCTTGGGCTCTACTATCATGAGACAGTACATATGGAGATGTTACTGGGGCCCGCTCGAGGAAATCGATGATGAACGGGAAGACAGTGAAGACAGTGATACAGAAAATTAAAATTTAATAGTTATTGCATTTTATGATAAAAATATCTAAATTTATTTTAATAAAGCTGAAGAAGTCATGGATACTGATTCACTCACTATATTTATTATATTAAACATGAATTCAACAACTCATAATCCTTAGACAAATTATTTTATTTGAATTATCTTACTTATGGAATTTATAATGAGGTTAAAGTTGCAAATAAGTGTAAAAGCATATTTTACTGACACATGATACTGTAATTGACACTGCTAACCCAGATATGCCCTATTATATCTGTTATGTTGTAATAAATAAGTTAATTTATAAAGTATAATCACTATTGAATGTTAAATACTTATTATTCAAATAAATCAATAATGAATGCAAACCTCTGGTGGCTTATTTCAGATATGATTACAAATGTTTTAGAGAAAAATTTTTCTTGTTGAGCCCTATAATTATAATATGTAAACAATTATTGCATTGTGTAATTTTCTGCTGTTTTGTTAAGTCTGACTTTACAATTTTCTCTCATGCACTTCTCTAATAGTGATATGAGAATACATAGTTGTTCTTCAATAGCAATATTCTTTTATAATTGAGTAGATAAATGTTTTATCTTTGTTCACTTAAAAATACCCTGAAATTATAGTCTTATTGATTTATTTTGTAGTGCTTCTGGCTTAAATATATTCATTTATATACAATTATTTACTCAGTAATGACTTAGCATTGCTCTGTGTTACTTCTGAATATTTTCTAATTTCATTAATTTTTTAAAATATGCCTTCACCATTGACTTGATCAATTAATAAGAGAACAGATAAATAATATTCTAATATATTTTATAAAATTTTATGGAATTCATTAGAATTATTTAAATACATATAAAATAGTTTTATATGAATGCCATTCATATGTAAGATAGTTAGTGCAAAAATAATTTAAAGGAACATAGTAGAGCAATTATCTCTGTCAACTTCAAAGCCAGATCTTAGCCTGTTCAAACAGATTTGTGAAATATATTAACTTGCTTTGTGTTCTGTCAACTTTGACTGATTAAAAAACTTAATACATGGTAAGAATATAAAACAAGTTTGGGAAAAGATTAAATTTCAGGAAGATTAAATTCTTCCTGAAAGGAAGAATGGTAATATATTCAAAGAATTCTTAACTTTCAGTTTACATGGGATGCTAGAGTGAGTACTTGCTGATTAGTCAACAGAGGCATTTTTATTATACACCTAAGTATCATTAGTAGCTCTCTGACTAAGTACCTCATGTTTTCAGCTTTACTGAAATAAAATAAATATTTACCATTGTACTATTTCTCTCATTCTTCATTTAAGCCTTTTCTATCTGTAATGCATGCCCCGAATTTCATCTCCTTTTATTTTATAGTGGATATTTTATAACAATGTTTTATAGCAAACCACATATTTCCCCTTTATTTGAATATTTTACTGATTTAGCAAACAGGAGTTTTCTTGCTCTTTCCACAACTAATTATTGACATTTGTCTATATTGATTTTATAAATACTGAGTTTTCTTGACATTATATAAGATGCAGCCATGGAGTTATTCCTGTATCAGATAGTTGATGTTATGAAAAATGTAGGATGATATATTTTCAAAATACATTTCAATGTTTCAAAAATTCCTCTAAGTAAGTTTAACACCATTTCTCATGAATTTCTACTAGATATATTTAACTTAACAATAAATCCTTAAAAATTCCCACCATAAAAAATATTTCAAAAAAATATGTAGTCTCCTAAGTATTTTAACTTTGAGATGTATACCTATAGAATGTAATTCTAAACAAAAAGTAAACTGTGAGAAATATTTCTATGATAATAATAGCTTCAATAGATTATGTGTAATTCAAACCACAAATTATACATTACTATTATAATTAATTAAATATGTGGTCGCTATTTTGGTCTTAGAAAATTAGTATCAGTGATGTTTGCAATTTTCATCAAGTGAATAAAACCAATAAAGTATGAAGTGTTTATATTGGAAAAACAAAGTATAAGCAAAAGATACAAAAGCAACTTTGGGGTATAAAATATAAAGTGCTAATATTTGTTCCTTCAAATAAACAAGGCATTGTGTCGTGAATGTTAAGGACAAGTGTTTGAAACTACCACCTGATGAGAGTTTTACATTTTGATTTTATCATTTATCTTTGTGAGTACTTTATAGATTCTGGATATCAATTCCTTATCTGATATCAACCTTTTATCTGATGTGTTGAGTGTGACTATTATTTCCACTCATCTGTCCTTTAGTTTTAGTCCATGTTTCTTTTGTCATATGGAAACTTGTATGTCTGATATAGTCCTTTTTGTTTAATTTCAATTCTGTAGCCTTTGTCAATGACATTGCATCATTAAATAGTCCTTTGAAGTTCAAGACTTGGAATGTTCTGCCTATATTTTCCTCAGTATACTCTATAAATTCATGTCTGATCTCAAGGTATTTGACCCACTTTGAGTTGAATTTTGTGTAAGGCTTGGGATATGGAAGCCTGATTTAATATTTTGCATGTGGTTATCTAATTCTCCTAACATCATTTACTGAAAAGGATATCTTTATTCATCTTATATTCTCAGCTCCTTTGTCAAAAAGTTAGCTAACCACACACAGCATGCACTCTCTCTCTCTCTCTCTCTCACCCACACAAAACAGACAAAAATTATCCTGCATATTCTAATATTCTATTTGACCCACTGGAATGATGCATTTTAACATGAAACATTTTAATGTTTACATGTTTAAATATGGGTAATATAAAAGTGTGCTGGCAGAAAAATTAGTATGATACTAAAATGTTTAAATATCAATTGATAAAATGTAAATATTATGGTATTAAAGTAGATTTAAAATATCTCATTTGGAAAGAGATAGAAAGGGAAAGAAATAAAGAACCTGCCATGGAGTAGGGCTGGGGGGGAGGGAGAGGGAACCGGGACGTTGGTGGTGGGAGATGGGCACCGGTGGTGGGATGGGTGCTGGAACACTGTATGACCAAAACCCAAATATGAACTTTTTAATTGTATATTTTTGTAATTGTAAAAATAAAAAATTAAAAAAAAAGAACCTGCCATGGAGGAGGGCTGGGGAGGGGGAGGGAACCGGGTAGTTGGTGGTGGGAGACGGGCACTGGTGGAGGGATGGGTGCTGGAACACTGTATGACCAAAACCAAAATATGAACTTTTTAATTGTATATCTTTGTAATTGTATATCTCACAGTGGTATAATAAAATACTTTAAAAATAAATATATAAAAATAGTTTAAGAAAAAAAATAAAGATCATTGTCTTCCACTCTTATAACCAATTTCTAAACTGCACATAGCTTGGTGCAGTTTAAGTGGTTGGAAAATTCTCAAAAAAAATATCTCATTTGGTGTTCACCATTAACTCTTTTAGAGTAGTAATATCACATCAAAAGATTTATTTAATTCATAGTACTATAGGATACACAATGTTTTTCTTTCCTGCATTAAAATAATTTCCAAAAAAAGACAAGAGAGATAGGACAGCAAGTAGGTTGCTTTCCTTACATGCAGCTAACCCAGGTTTAATCCCGCATCATCCCACATGGTCCTCCAACCTATATTAGGAGTTATCTTGGAGCGTAGAGCCAAAGTAAGCCCTGAGCACCTATGGTTATGCTCCCAAAATGAAAATCAGATGATTTATAAATTTTAAAATTCACTATCACTGTATCACTGTCTTCCCGTTCATCATCGATTTGCTCAAGCGGGCCCCAGTAACATCTCCATATGTCCTGTCTCATGCTAGTAGAGCCCAAGGCATCTGCTTGATCCAGGAACATAAAGAACCTCAATCCATTCGGAATGAGGTCTATAATTGTTACTGGTATTTGGCATATATATCAAATTTTAAAATTACCACAGTAAATTATACTGATTATACACATTTTGATTACATTAAAGTTATTTTAGTATATTTATGAGTCATGAATGTAATTATTTAAGATAAACTAGTATAAACATTCACTTGATCACTTGATCACTTGATCACTTGACATCCCGTTATTCATTGATTTGCTCAAGCGGGAGCCAGTAATGTTTCCATTTGACCCTATCATGTGCCAGTGTAGCCCAATGGCATCTGTCTGTTTCGGGGATATTGAGAGCTTTTAATTGTTTGTTTAGGGTCCTGATAAGGAAGTCTGACCATCTTGCAGGTGGGCAGCCACGGGATCTTTGGCATCCCGTGGGATCCAATCAGTAATGGCTCTACTAGTTCAAAGGTCGTCTTCAGATCTCATTATATGACCAGCCCATGTGATTTTCAATGTTCTGGCAGATGAGACAGTGTTTTTGATTTTAGAATAGCGATGGAGGTCATAAACATTATAAACAATATTATTTCAAACAATTAATAAAATGTAAATTACCAAGAACATTTCTGAGATTCACTTTAGAACATTTTGTGAAATAGTATCTAGCAGTTCTAGGATATGGCTCAAAGCTAGGGGACACGTTCTAGGAAAGTGCAAGACCTTTGTTTCAATTCCTATCGCTGTATGATCTTCCCCCAACACAAAGCACCAGAGATTCTTATCTAGTGGTCCTCATCAGTACTCAGCACTGGGTACTAGAACACAGATCTGTATCACTGAACTATCAGACCCATACAATGTTAAAGTATGTTAGAGTACCATCCTTTCGGGTCTGCTAGGTGTGGTCCTTAAAAATATTTGCTCTGTGATCTTGGCCTTATAATGAAATGTTGAAAACACAATCTAAGAATATGTTCAGAACGCATAAGTATGAAAATACAATCAGCAGCTCTGCCCTGCTGATTTGATATATAATCAGCCATATATCAAAGTGATTACACACCATGTTCAAGTGGATTTCATCACAAAGATACAGTATGATTCACAACACAAATCAATAATTTAACATACCAAAGAAAAGATAAAATAATATGATTATATCAGTTGATGCAGAGACAATATTTCACATGGTTTATTGATTTATTAAATCACTTATAATAAAACTCTTATAAAAAGAAAGGGATGGAACCTTAAGATCTATCTTTAGTGGTCTGTGGAGATAGTATACATACAGGGGTCTTGCCTTACATACATCTAACATGGGTTTTATCTCTGTAGATATGGTCTGCCAAGATGTTCCAGGAGTGACCCTGACCATAAATTCAGGAGGAAACCCTTAGTACAGCTGGAGGTGGCAAAACCCCATCCCCCAAATAGATACCTGAAGATATTATTAAATATTTGTAACAAATCAATAGCAATGTCACTCTTAACCGTGACTAGCTAAAAGTCTTATCCTGAGATTAGACACAAGGCAACAATATCTGTTTCTCAATGTTCATTCAATACAGATTTGAAAGCACAATAATCAGTAAGAAAATATATATCAAATGGATCAAAATTGAATAAAGTTCAACTATCATGTTTCAGACTTAATAATGTACATATAAAATTGATTCTAAGGATTCCACAAAAAACTCTTTTTTTGTGTGTATGTCTTTTATTTTTTTAATTTTTATTGATATTCAGTTTATTTTTAAAAAATCTTTTTATTATACCACCATGAGACATACAATTACAAAGGTGTTAATAATTGGTTCTTGGTAATACAGTATTCCAGCACCCATCCCTCCACCAGTGCCCCATTTCCACCACCAATGTACCCCACCCCCTCCCTCCCACCCCCAGGCTGCCTCAATAACAGGTACCCCCATTTCCTCTCTTTCTCTCTGTGTCTCTCTGTATCTGCATCTATCTCCCTCTTATTTTACACATTGTGGCTAGCCCTGCAGATATTTAGAGTTTATCACTTAAGTCTCTTTGTGTATATTCAATGGTGAGTTTTAATCTGCCACTACCATTTCACACATTTAGTAAAACACTGGTATCTATTTATATCCCATTAATGAATGCAGTCATTCTATATCTGTCCTTTTCTTTCTGACTAATTTCACTCAGCATGATAGTCTCCATGTCCATCCATTTGCAGGTAATTTCATAATTTCGTCTTTTCTGACAGCCGCATAGTATTCCATAGTGTAGATGAACCACAGTTTCTTTAGCCAGTCCTCTGTTCTAGGGCATTTAGGTTGTTTCCAGATTCTAGCTATAGTGAATAGCGCAGAGATGAATAAAGAAGTACAGATAGTGTTTCTGCTATGTGTTTTTCTGTCTCTCAGGTATATTCCCTGGAATGCTATTGCTGGATCAAATGGGAGCTCAATATCTAGTTTTCAGAGGAATGCCCATATTATTTTCCACAAGGGCTGGACCAGTCGGCACTCCCACCAACAGTGGATGAGAGTCCCTTTTCCCCCACATCCGCGCCAGCACCAGTTGTTCTTGCTGTTTTGGATGTGTGCCAGTCTCTGTGGTGTGAGATGGTACCTCATTGTTGTTTTGATTTGCATCTCCCTATGATTAAAGATGAAGAACACTTTTTCATATGCCTTTTGGCCATTCGAATTTCTTCTTTGGATTCCACAAAAAACTCTTAGAGACAATAAGGGTATAGTGAAGCGAGACAGCAGCCTAGAAAATCAACATACAAAGCTTGCGGTAGTTCTGTAGACAATTAATGAGAGAGAAAGAAATAAAGACAAGTCCACTAAAATAGTGTCCCAAAGCATCAAATACTAGGAGCAATTAAAGATGTGAAAGATATACATGTCAAAAACTCGATGTAAATTGAAATAATAGAGGAAACACCAGAAAATGGAAAGATCTTTCATGACCATGAATTAAAATAATGAATATTGTCAAAATGAATAACCTACCAAAAGCATCAAAGATTTAATATTAATATTAAAATCCCAATGACATTCTTCAGGGACTTAAAAAATTAAACTAAAGCTTTTATGTAATTATTAAAGTGCCCAATAAGCCAAATTCTCAGATAAAATATTTTCAATTATAATAAATCTGTAGTAACCAAACCACATTATATATAGATGAAGATAGACTACAGACAAAGGAAACTGAATTGAGAGCTCAGAGACTAACCCTTAGATCTATAGACAGTTGGCCTACGACAAATGTGCTAGGTACATAATGTGAAATAAAGGAAACTATCTTCAACAAATGATATTAGGAAAATGGAACAGCCACATATAAAATAATGGAACTTGAACCACACTTTACACCACTCACAGAAGTTAGCTCAAAGTGGATCAAAGACTTAGGCTGCATCCATAAAGTTCATTAAGGAAATCAGGGCTAGAGAAAATGTATAAGATTTACAAACTTGTATTTTATATACCTGACATCACTTGGAATCATGGCAACTCAGTGCTACTCAGCCCAACAGCCCCCTCCTGTTTTGCCAGGAGTAACCTTCCTGAGCTCAGAGGGAGGAATAAGCTCTAAGCATGAGTGTGGCACAAAAATATATCCAAACCTCACCCCAGAAGACAAAATACTCTCCAGCAATTGAACCACAGAGATGTCAGCAGTTGACCTCTAGGGGAGGTGACAACAGAAACAAAGAAAAACAAATGGGGCTACATCAAACAACAAAGCTAAAATTAGAAGACAGCCTATAGAATGAGGGAGAAAATGTGAACACAATGCATCAAGGAAGGGATTAATTTCCAAAATTAAAATTCTCATGGGGGAGGGTGCTTTGCACACCCTCTGTGACCAAAGTGAAAATTCTCTCACAAAACTCAAGGACAAAAAAATAATCAATAGACCCATCCAAAACGGGAAAGCAAAATGAATAGACACTTCCACATAAAACATAGAAGAGCACAGTATTGTCATTATTAAGTTAAAATTAATATAATATCACACTTATCAGAATGGCCTGTATCAAAAATAAGCATTTGTCATATATGGGACACTTTCCATGTATGGGGTGCAACAGCAAAGACCCTGGTTAGAATTCCCAACACATACATGGTTCCCAGAAATGTGGTCTCAAAACCCAGACACCCACATCTGCACCCCAGCAAACAAAACAAACCCTAACCAAACAAATAAATAAACAAAAAAAAAAAACCCAAGGAAGGGGCCGGAGTGATAGCCCAGTGGGTAGGGGGTTTGCCTTGCACGCGGCCGGCCTGTGCTGACCAGGGTTCTATCCCGGCATCCCATATGGTCTCCTGAGCACCGCCAGGAGTAATTCCTGAGTGCAGAGCCAGGAGAAACCAATGAGCATCGCCGGGTGTGACCCAAAAAAAAAAAAAAAACTCCAAGGAAAATGCTATTGGAGGAATTGCATTAAATCTCCTCCCCAAAATCATTTGGCGCTTGCTTCTTAGTCTCGTCTTCGGTTGAACACATCTCTCACTTTCTTGTCTCTGTCTCTTTTCTCTCTGCTTGCACTTCGGGCTCTGTTGTCTCATGCACCTACATTCTTTTCACCCCTCAGCCCTCACATCTTTCTAAATTTTGTTCCCTACAATCTTGCTTCACTATTTCAATTACTCCAAAAAAAATTTTTTTAATTCCCTGTGAGGGAAAGGTGACAGACCCAGAAGTCTGAGTTTGGGTGTGACTTTCCTTTTGTGCAAAGAGCAATTCTTGCTCCAGTGTGAGACTAGTGCTCTCCGAGATGTCAAATGGTAAGGGTCATCTTTCAGGCTGGCTGAACAGATGAACTCCAGGTAGAGTTTAACAGCTGGCCACATAGCTGATGGCACGTGAATATCTGTGCTGTGCAGTTGCTTGTGTCCAAATTGGCCAGTTCAGATCGAAGACGGTCATTTCCCTGAGTGTAGTTGGCCTGAGATGGGTGGAGCAGAACCATGGAAGCATTTTCTGGAGTCGGTCTCTCTCATTAGCCGTTTCACCAAGTTATTAGCAGCAAAGGGAAAACTTCCGATTGCTCAGATGTTCTCGAAATTTAGTGGGCTCATTCTTTTTCTCCTGGACATGTTCAGAGGATTGAGGATGCATCACTTGTATCAATTGTCTTCCTGTTGTTCATTGATTTGCTCAAGCAGGCGCCAGTAACGTCTCCATTCGTTGGGAATGAGGTCCATAATTGTAACTCTTTTGGGCATATCGAATACACGATGGATAGCTTCTCTCCTGAACAGAGAATGACTCTGCCATGGTTCTGTGAAATTAAAGTTTTATTGTGTTGTGCACTACATTATGTTTCATGTCATCCATTTTGAACAGTCTTCCCATGTTGGGTATAGTGAGCTATACAGTTAAGTGAGCAGGATAACTTGTTGCTTAACAGATACTTGGAATGGGGAAATTAGCTAGATTATAGTCCCATTATAAACCAATAGACTTTCAAGATCGGGATTCAATTTACTTTAACTAGCAACATAAGTTTGGTCAAGTCATCTAATTTTTTGGGCTACACTTTTCTTAATTTATATAAAAATGTAACATATAGACATGCCTCTGGTTGCTCTGAACATTATGAAAATCAAAATGTAACAATGGCAAGCACTTTATGGAGTATTCTTCAGGCATTTAGAGTTTTTGTATGTAATCTTTTTCTTACAGACGCCATTAAAGCTAAGTGTGAGTATTTCTAGTTTACACTGACTGGAACTGACAATGAAGTAAGAATTTATCCTGATGTCACCATACAAATCAGTTCAAGTTTAAATTATGTCTGACTCCAAAATGTGTGAATTTAAGTCCTCTGGAAACAATTTTGGCACTATTGTTCACATTTTATAAGCAGCATGGATTTGGTAAGTATGAAACTGTTTTTATTTACGTTTTTTTCTTTCACTAACTTCATGTCTAGAATAAAATGAAGTGAATCTCCTATACTTGTTGGAGCAAAATTGATCTCTTATGGGGCAAAATACATACTACAGCGCTCGCATAAGGCAGAGCCTGAGTAAATGTAGCAGCCCATATGTTCCCCTGAGCCCTTCCAAAAGTGATACCTGGGCACAGAGCCAGAAGTAAGCCCTGGAATACTGCCTGATGTGTTTCACAAACCAGACCAAAACAAAATTGGTCCCTTATTACGTTGAGAAAACACAACATACCAGACTCTTTACTTAACTAAATTAATATTTGTCTGTGCTTGTGTGTGTCTGTGTTTTGGGGAAGGGTTACGTTCAGTGTCGTCCAGGAGTTATTCGATCTCTATGCTGGACGGCTGCTCCCAGCAGTACTGAGGTGGTACTCAGAGGATTGGAGAGTGCTGGGAATCATATTTGGTCTTCACAGTACATTGTCTGTGCTACAGCCTTTTCAGCTATCCTCTCTTTCTCTGCCACTCTATGATCACCAGTTTTAAGGACACATTCAAGGCATGGATAAATAAGTGAATCAACACATAAACTACTTATGTCAGGTTAAAGTACAACATCTAACTTAGTCTTATTTTCCATATTTTGCTAGTCATAAAAAAACCAGAGTGTGAACCTAACACTCTCTTACAAATATAGCCAGGATTGGAACATTGTATGAACCACCGACAGATAAGAAAGCATAATTAACCAACTGTAGTCACAATAATTATTTTCTGTCATAAGTAGTGCCACATGCACAGTGCTTTAATGAAAACTACACTATCTTATAAAATTTAACATACCAACAAAATAAAATAAAGTTGAATATAAATAGTTACACTTTGAACTTATTTCACAGGGCTGGAAGGGTAATACAGCCGGTAGGACAGTTGCCTAGCACTCTGTCAATTCAGGTCTGATCCCCAGCACTCCGAACGCTTCTCCTGAGCACTACCATGAGCGATCCTTCGGAGCAGAACCACAATGAATGCATTTTATTTTAAATATTTGAAAGCAATTATAAGCAATTTTCCATAATCATTAATAGCTCCTGAAATAATTTCATTGTGTCACACCACAATATAACTTGTTTTACGTAAGATAAGTCAGATATGTAACTTGATTTCATTTTTTATTTTTTTATAATTTAATATTTTTATTATACCACTGTGAGATATACAGTTACAAAGATTTTCATATTTGGGTTACGCCTTGCAGTGTTCCAGCACCCTCCCTCCACTAGTGCCCATTTCCCACAACCAACGTTCCTGATTCACTCCCCCCCTCCCGAGCCTGCCTCTATATCTGGTTTATTATCTCTCTCTCTCTCTCTCTCTCTCTCTCTCTCTCTCTTCCTTCTCTTATACATTGTGGATTGCAATACATACATTTAGAGGTCATCATGTGTATCTTACTGCCTGTATTTACTGCTCAGTTTTAGGTTGGTATTAGTACTTTCGACAATTATTAGCACTCTGTTCCCTTTTCTTTCTTACATGAAATAACCTCTGACTCCCACACGCTTGTGTAATTTTCACCTGTGATAAGATATCCTGATCCATATTTTGCCTGACACTGGATATTGGTATCATCATATATGTATATATCTATGTCATGCAAATAAATGTAGTCATTCTATATCTGTCTTTTTCCTTCTGTTTGTTTTTACTTATCTAGTGGCAAAGCATTGAATGCAACAAACAAACATGTGGTATTGAAAATAGGCAATTAGAAAATACTCTAGACCTGCATTTAGTTTCTATAGATGCTTCATGATTGACAAGAATTAGTCTTTCAATGGATATAACTTTGTGAAATTAGACACTGACTTTTTGGGGGGCGGGGGTCAGTTTTGTATTTGTTTTGTTATAGCTCCAGAAGTGGCTCCCTCAAGTGAAAAGTATAAAATTGCTAGAACCTCTAAGGATCTAAAGGAAATTACCTGTAGCATGAAGTGTGGAAGTAAAGCATTGTTGCTTTTTATCAAGATGTAATTCAAGAAGTCAGTAGGGGATATCTCTCTTTCCAACATTGCTATTAAAACATAAAACAACATCATAGTGACCAGCTATTTATACGCAACTCTATAAAGATCCCGATGAGACTGGACTTTAGTGAGGTCTCTAGGTTTCCAATTACTATAGAAAAGTAACTGTATTCAAGTTGAATGGGAAAAATTTTGTTTGCTACATCAGTATTTTAAAACCATTATGATAATTCATATTTAAATTTTAACTACATTTTAAATAAAACGTGACAGCAGTTCTGACTAACTATATCTCAATGCTTTAGTTTTTTTTAATATTTTATACCATCGTGAAAGAAAGTTAAATTTATTTTTAATATCTTATTATAGCAATGCTTTAGTTTTAATTTGAATAACTATTTTTGTTGCAATTCAGTAAATATTTTACATCTGTAGTTTCACAATGCAATTTTGAATATATATATGTATGTATATATCTATATATATTTGTGTGTATATGCATATATATACACACAACACACAAACATATATAATGTTTCAAACTTTGAGGAAGAATATATTATTACTTTTGAGATATTAAAATTACATATTTTATTTTTGTGGAAGATAATTTAGTATTTGTCTCAGGGATGGATTCTTTTGTAAAGAAAATGTTCTCTTCTTCGAGAACATTTCTCCTTATTTCTCTCTATCTCTCTCTCTCTCTCTCTCTCTCTCTCGTATGAATGACACAGTCTTTTGAATGAGAGTGCCCTCTATTGATATTTTTTCTTCTTCTTCCTTTTTTTTTTGTTTTTATGGGTCATACCCAACAATGCTCAGGGGTTTCTCCTGACTCTACAATCAGGAATTACTCCTGGCGGTGCTCATGGGAGCATATGGGATGCCGAGGATCAAACCCGGGCCGGCATGGGCCGGCCGGTGCAAGGCAAACGCCCTACCTGCTGGACTATCGATCAAGCCCCGATATTTCTTCTTGCTCAGTGATTTTAACATATGCTTCTTGCTGACCATCTCAGCATTCCAGAGCAGCACCACACATGAAGTTCTGTGATCTTCTAGATATTGTAATATTGTATTGTGCTAGTGAAATAACTTTGTGACATTTTTGTTATAATGATGCTATACAATGATGCTCTACTATTTACAAACTATGAGATTGTAAATAGAAGAACTTTCTTTATTGAAATTTAAGATCTATCATTAAGACCTCAGAAGAGAAGTAGTTAGTGTCACCCTGTATTACTTCAGATAATACAAAATTGTTCATTTTTCACCAACATTGTATACAAAACCTTATTAATGATAGTGATACTGAATACACTAAGTTGTTAAAAAATTCCTTTTAGCTTCCACAAGTAAAATAGTGTAATAATTTATGATTTTAATATGCAAAGGTACCTCATAGCATCATCACCAAAGTGATCAAGACTCTTCAACAAAATGTGTATTTGTGAGGTGTGGGAATAGATTTAGGGATCAGCTCCAGGTTTTATGCAGGCAAGGCATGGGTTTTACTGTGGAACCCCATCCCTATCCCTGCCCTCCTCAGTTGTCATATATAATTCCGCTAGAAAAATCTGACATGTTAAATCAGTGCAAATACGGTTTCCATAATGCATGTATAAACAGGCAGAGATATATTTATTTATTTTACAACATAAATTACATTATAGAAGGAATTATCTGAAATTCACTAAGCGAGTGGTCCGTCTTCTAAAGGGCCAACATAATTTATTTGGGTAAAATTTAACACATTTTTTGTTAAATTTAAAATTAAGATGTTTTGTTTAATTTAACCAATTTATGTAGCCTTGAAAATGACCAAACTACCCTTGTCCTACTATTCAAGGATTTAGCATTTCATAGTGGAAGCTGTAAAACTGGGAGAATAAGTTTAAGTAAATTAATGTGTGGGAGTGAATGAATTAAATGATTATAAAACACTAAAAGCATTATAGTAGATATAGCGAAAGCAACAATCTTTACTTAATAACTGTAGCCTTATTAAGAGGGTTGCTCTAAAATAGTTGCAGAAATAAGAGAGAGAGTCTGCTTGGAGATATCTGTTGAACGTTTTATCTTTCACATTTATTTGTTAAAGTATAATCTTCAATGTGATAGTATTTGAATGTAGTACCTTTAGGAAGTTATTAGGTTATACGATGAAGTCCTCAAGTGCTAGAATAGTGCGCTTGGAGAAGAGATCGCAGAGCATTTTCTCACTCTTTCTGTTATGTGAAAACAAAAATGAGACTCAGTGAACCTCAAAGCGGGCTCTCCTCAGAGTCTAAATTCCTTGGTTTCTCGATATAAGACTCTCCAACTCTCTGTGACTGTGGAAAATGAATTTCTGTTGTTTCTTAACTACACAGTCTACAGTATTTGATTTTAATAGGTTGACAATAGTGATTTGAGAGAAATATGAGGGTTTAAAAATTCATAATAGAGTCATTTTTTGAAATTATTTATTTCAGATGTAAAAGTATCATTATGTCAGGAATACCTGGGCTACCTTGAGGGGAAATGGATGAGCCCCCACATCAGTCCACTTAGAGCCCCAGCAGCTGAAAACTCCGAAATTCCACAATCTCCACCACACTCTCAGCTGTATTCCACTGCTCAGGATTAGCATCATTCAGAGATTAAATCTGTTAAAAAACTCAGATATGCAAGCTTCGTGACTGAAATCTCCAGGCTTTATGGAGTCAGGCATGGGCTAGAAAACCCCATCTCTCTGCACTCTAGAAGCTGTGTCATTCATACATGTCACAAAACACCATGCGGTTAAGGATTTAACTCCAGCTGTTTTGGGATTCCTGGACACCTCAAACACTACAACACTGATAACCCAGGAGTGGCACAGCAGATTGTATGGACTGTAATATAGAAACATCAATTTTAATGAACAAAATATCAATACAGAAGGCTTAACTTTTAACAACTTATTGATATCACTGTATCACTGTATTCCCGTTTATCATTGATTGGCTCGAGCGGGCACCAGTAACATTTCTATATGACCTGTCTCATGCTAGTAGAGCCCAAGGGCATCTGCTTGCTCCAGGAACATAAAGAGCCTCAAACCATTCCATCAAATCATGGGAATGAGGTCTAAAATTGTTACTGGTATTTGGCATATCAAATACGACACGGGTAGCTTGCCAGGCTCTGCCGTGCAGGTAGCATACTCTTTTAGTCATCTCTAAATCCAGCATTTATTGATGAACCAACTTATTGGTAATATAGTATATATGGACTTAATAGCACATGTTGAAATACATAATCTTCATGAACCTTATTCTGAGGAAACGTTTTTTGATCATTTTAGCAAATTATACAAAGCAATATATAATAAATTATTGAGGACTTGCTCTGGGAGCAAGATAAAGGTGATTGGGAAAATCAGAGGTAATGGTGGTGGGAAGATCTATGTAATGGGATTGGTGTTGGTGTATATAACTTTTGTAACAAATAATCAATTAGAACTTGTTAACTATGGTATTTATGTAAAGTGAATTGATAAAATAAATGTTAAAAATATCACTATCTTCCCATTCATCATCTATTTGCTCAAGCAGGCATCAGTAATATCTCCATGTATCCTGTCTGATGCTAGTAGAGCCCAAGGGCATATGCTTGCTCAAGGAACATAAAGAGCCTCAAACTATTATATTAGGTCATGGGAATGACCTAATATAATTGTTACTGGTATTTAGCATATCAAATACGACACGGGCAGCTTGCCAGGCTTGCCATGTGGGTGGCATACTCTAGTAGACACCTCTAAATACAGCATTTATTGATGAACCGTGCTACCGCATGTGGTCTCGAGAGAGGGCTGTGATAGGCTCGTCTGCTGGGTGGAGTTCTGGGGAAGTCCGGATGTGGAAGATGGCAGCGCTCATGGAGTGGGGGAGGTCGTCTGACTTGCTGCGAGGCTCTGCTAGTGTGTTGGGCCAGGGCTAGATCCCACCATCCCTCCTGGGTGCCACGTGAACTTGTAAAAAATAAAAGAAAATATTAAAGTATCTGGAAAATTGTGGACCAAAATGTCGACCTGCCATCAGAAACCAACAGTCACTGCATCTGCATTAAAACTTCTCCATTTTAGCATTATAAACACACTATCCTATATTTCCACTGAGAAATGTAAAGAAAAGATTCAGTATTTTTAAAAATTATCTTAAGTGGGGTCGGAGTGAAAGCACAGCTATTAGGGAATTTGCCTTGCACATGGCCGACCTGGGTTCAATCCCAGCATCTCATATAGTCCCATTAGCAAGTCCAGGAGTGATTGATGAGTGCAGAGCCAGGGGTAACACCTGAGTATTGCCAGGTGTGACACAAAAAAAAGCAAAACAAAAAAATTATCATAAATAAAATATATGCTCAGCTGATCATGAGGCGCTCAGGAGGGGAGGGTGGGTTCTGGCCCTGGACCACAACCCCAGTAGAACCTCGTAAGAAGCCAGAGGAACCCCTGCACCATGATGGCAGCCATTTTCAACATTTAGATTCCATAACTCGTTAGAGCTCTACACAGGAGAAAAGCTGATCTCAAGCCCAGCTAGTCAAGTCCCACCCTAAAGAGAAGCCTGTTTCAAGCCCAAGAATTTTGGTCTCAGTGGCTAAAGTCACCAGACCTCTGTTCAAATGGAGATGGGGAACCCTTTTCCCCACCTTTGTCCCCTCTGAGAGGCCCAGTGAACCCGCCCACAAACTGTTCCCGGGCTGTTGGCTGTAAACCAGAAACACAGATACATGGGGCACAGCTGCTACTGGCTCTCCCCAATGTGTGTGGCTGCTTCGCAGTTGTGTGGTACATATGTTCATGCAAAAATGGAGAGGGCCCACACTGTAGTGCCTGGCAAGCTACCTGTGTCATATTTGATAAGCCAAAAACAGTAACAGTAATAGATCTCATTCCCATGAGATCTATTACTGAACAAATGATTTGAGGCTCATCATATTCCTGGAGCAAGCAAAGACCCTTGGGCTATACAGCACCTAACAGGGATCAATGGAGATGTTACTGGTGCCCACTCAAACAAATCAGTGAACAACGGAAAACAAGTGATACAAGACAAGTGATCATACCTTTGTGAGAGAAAATTGCATGATACTTTTTAAAAGCAAACACAGTTCCCACATACATCCCATTTAAAAATTATACAGTTTTCCAAAATCTATTGTTGTCAATAATATTATTTTGAAACAGATAGAATCAGTCTTTCAGTATAGAATTATTATAAAATGCTCCGTTATATGTGAGATTACTGGACAGCAAATACTTTAGAGAAGTTGAATATTGATAAAATAATATTTAAAGATTTAGGTTTATTTTATGAATATTTATGGTTTTCAAATAATCATATTTAGCTTTGTAGTTATCTTGGCCATAATCTTCTTTTGATTAAAAAGTAACTTTGGGGCATTTTCTTGCCTTATTTATTATAAGCATATTTGAATATTTTTTAATTTCATTGCAGTTACTGTGTTTGTTTCTGCTGGAGTTGAAGCTCACCTGAAGATTACAGATAAGAGTAATATAAGCAAAATAAAATTTCTCTATTTACAGAACAGGAATTTAAATGAAATAAGGTAAAGTTATTCTCACGGAAGCATAATTTGCTGAATATTATAACAAACATAGGAGTTATAGAAGGCAGTGATCATTTTAACAATCCCCATCAAATCCCAAAACAAGACAGTTGTGGTTAGTATCTTTGGCCCAGTTCACCTCAACTTATTAAATTTCCAGCTTTGAAATGTTAAAATTAAATTGTAATCGCCTCTCACACACCAATCTATATTTTAGGAAGGAAAAGTAAATTGCCTTAAGTGTTGCTTTCTTCTATTTCACTATGACTTCCGGGTCATCTTTTTTCTGCTTATGTCCACCATAAATCTTAATGATGTTATTATCATACAGTATGCTTCTCTAATTTAGCCCACAACATTATTTATAAAACTTACATAGTACTTTACTATAGATATCATATTATGCATAATTCCATTTATAGTGCATTTAAATGAATTATAGTTTTACTTTTAGCTTCAAAGTGACTAAAGATAGTACTTTCATATTTTATAAGGATTTTATGATAATTAAAAATGTTTTAGAGTCTTACAACACTTTAAGGACTCTTATAAAATGGTCTATCTGCCTAATTTTTTGTCATATACCCTTAGTGGCTTTAAATATTTCATATCACTTGAATCTAACTCACTGTAAAAGGAGAAAGTCTAAGATAAATTTAGTAATATAAGTGTTAGAGACCCCAAGTTGTTTGACTCTTAAGAAGCAGAAACATAGGAGGCCAGAGCTCCATTTCCAAAACTTTACTGTGAGAAAGGATTTTTCAAAGGATAGGGTAGGAAGCTATTTCCTTAGTTGAAGTCAAAGAATTTAAACTTTATTCTATGAATTTGAAAATACGCAATCGTGCATCTGATATTCCATTTTCCATGACCAAGAGATGCTACACCAGCTCCAGGAACTGAACATGGTCTGCTGGTCTGTGCATGTTTAGTTTTGCACTATTTGGTTTTCCAAAGATTCACATGGGATGACGGTGAACAAAAATCTAATTCAAACACCCGTCTAATATGTTGGTCCTACTCATTTTCATTCCCCTAAAATGTTATCAAATAGTTTGAAGAATATGCCTCAAGCACCAAGGCCATATGTGCTTGTGGGGGAGAATGAGGCAGTTGTCATGAAATTAAAGACCCATTTACTTATCCTGAGGGTTTTTTCATTTTGAATGCTGACATATATTAGAAAATTGGTTCTGAGGAGTTTACAGGTTGCACTTCTTGATGGCAGGCAGGAACCAAGTTCCTTCATTGTTCTATCACCTAAGCTGAACTTATTTGTAATCTTTTTAAAATTTACCTTTGTCGTGATTTACAATTATGAACGTCACCTTGCAGGTATGTAACCTAAACCATTTTCTAAGATTAGACTCAGAACTTTTAAATAATTTCTTGTATAAAGCATCATTTCTTGTAAAGATTGTTTGATGAGATATGCCCTTAAAGAGGTCTATAAAAGCAAGAGTAAAATTGTAAATTAATTTTGTCTAGTTCTTTACTAGGCCAGATCTGCTCTTAAAAATAATTATAACCCTGAAGTTTTTTTCACTAACCCTGAAATTGTTTTTCAGTTGAATCATGAGATCATTACAGATTTAAAGTATATAGAATGTTTTTCATTGAGAGTTCTTACCAGTTTGCTGCTAATCTTACACTGCTTAGATTATTATTTTCATGCTATCAATAAGGATTATGCTTGTATCACTTGTATCAGTTGTCTTCCCGCTGTTCATCAATTTGCTTGAGCAGGCACCAGTTATATTTCCATATATGTCCTGTACAAGTGTAGCTCAAGGGCATCTGCTCGCACCAGGAACACCAAGTGCCCTAAACCATTCGTTCAGGTCATGGGAAATAGTTGTATAATTGTTATTGACATTTGGCATATCAAAAAGGATTACAACTCCTAAGATATTCTGGCCCTTTAGAACATGGCAAAATGTTTTGAACATTATAATATTTAAATTTTACTTTAATTCATAGGAATACTTATGCTTTATTATAAAGAATCATTTAATTTAGACTTTAAAATTTAAAAACATAAAGAATATCCAGCAGAATTTTAACATTAACTGATGAAACTTAACATGTGCTTAACATTCATTCTAGAGCCATCATTCATTCTCAAACAGCAACATTTTGTTATTTATGTTTCAAATTTATTTTCTGAATTTACACTGTCAGGGTCTGGAGGACCGTCAGTGACTAGGTTATAAAGTACCTTAGACAATGGACACTATGGACAGAGAGCTGTGGTGAGCAGAGTTACAGAGGAAAGATAAACTAGTAAATGGTTAAATTGGCTTATAGTTACAGAGGTATAATTGTGGTCTGGGCTGGTAATCATAGGACCTAAACAGTTTGATATTGGGCTGTGCCAAACTCTTGGAACAATAGTGAAAATTCTCCGTCTGCTGATAGTCAAGAATGGGAATAGAAATGAAGTTTCTTATGTCAGGAGCCCTTAGCTCACAGTGACCTTTAATATGTCATAATGGTTGAAAGAGAACTTCGTCAAACCTTAAAATCACATTTACAAGCTGGTGATATATGTGTCCAGCAATCAGAAGATGCTATAAAATATTTAAGTAATTCTTTGAAGAATCTATCAACCCATACATATCTACCTTAGGTGTCAGAAGAAGCCCCTCTATTTCTTCTACCTAAGTTCTTTTGCAAACCAATTACTCTAGTTTACATATCTTTTCTTTCTGTTACTGTGAACCAAATGTGGAACAGGTAGAATTTATTTTAAGATATCTCAAAACAATAGTAATGAATGCTTCTATCATAAAACTTTATCACATCATAGGGACTCTATACTTATTGAATATATGAGGACATAATTGAATGAATTAAAAATATACACTAGGGCCAGAGAGATAGCACAGCTGGTAGGGCACTTGCCTTGCACGTGGCCGACCTGTGGTCCGACGGAGTAATTCCTGAGCAAAGAGCCAGGAAGTCCCCATGGATCCCATATGGTCACACGTATACACACAGATAAAGTAGAATTTTCCCTACTAGTTTATTTTAACCAAACCAAGAAAAGCAGGACTTGATTTCTGAACTTTTAAGCAATTTTTCCACATCCGGACTCCCCACTCATCAGAGCCCCTCCACCCAGCAGAAGAGCTGATCACAAAAGCCGGGCTCACATCAATAAATGAACGAGATGAGAGGCGACTACAAGAGTATCCCACCCTCACGGCAGATCCTGGCAAGCTACCCGTGTCATATTTGATATGCCAAATACCAGTAACAATTATAGACCTCATTCCCATGACCTGATGGAATGGTTTGAGGCTCTTTATGTTCTTCGAGTGAGCAGATGCCCTCGGCTACACTAGCATGTGACAGGACATATGGAGATGTTACAGGTGCCTGCATGAGCAAATAGATGAACAACAGGAAGACAAGTGATACAAGTGATAAAATGTTTTCTAAATGATAAATTGTACTGCTGTATATTTCTGAAGAGATACCAGCACATTTATGACATTCATTTCCATATAATTTGCAAAGTTATTACCTATTTGTGATGTCACCTACTTTTGTTCATGTACCACATTAAAAATTCATGATGGGTAACCTTTAAATGTGTATCTAAAAGTATGTTAGGATAACTGACTTGTGATGAGAATAACCATTGCATATTCCTTTTAATTGCCTTTGTTTCATAAACAAATTTAGGAAAATATCAGTTAAATATATCCTATCACACAAAAACACATCAAGACTACTTGAATAAGATGTTAAACATTCTCCATATTTGTAATTAGAGTTAGTCCAATAAATAATCACAGAAATCTGATTTCCGTTTTAATTTATAGACATTATTGAATCATACAATCTGTATCTTTTTACTCATTATTTCATGATATAACATTCCGCAAAATGGAAATATCTATAGAGTTTAAACATGTCCATTGAGTACTGAAGATCTTTTATGTGTGTTTTATTGTTCTTGGAGGGCAATTATGGTCATGCATTCTAGAAAACTAAATGATTCATAACTGTGCTATTCATAACTGAAAATACTTTATTTTGTCATAAAATAGGAGTATTGTGAAATAAAACTATGTACAATAGTCATTTTATAAAAAAATCAACCTACCCATTTAAACTTGGGAGTTACAACTCCCAATATGAATAATGCGTTATGTCAGCATGTTTGCAAAGATAAAATTTTCAGAAATACATGGAAAGCACAAAACACAGAAAAGAGTTAAATGTTAGCTTAACTTATTTTGTTTTATGTTTACCATCCATGGTAAAAAATTTTTATGGTAATAGTCTATAGTAAAGCAAATACAGCCAAGAAATTACAAATCCTCAATGCTTTAGAGAATAACTAAATATGTCATTTCCCACCTAGTAAATAAATCTTTCCCTCATAAAGTGTTTGCATTTCGCTTTTTTTTTTAGATGCAGGAAATGCTGAACAACCACTCCATATTTCTTTTGTGTCAAGTCTGATTCATGGTAGATTAAATACATGGAAAACCAAATAGAGTTCTTGATTCTTAACTCAGAGGCCAGCCACTAGAGTTTTCATTCAAAAAATGACCTCAAGGTCTGAGCAGATAGTGCAAGGATTAAAGTGGGCACTCTGTATGTTGCTGAACAGCACCCAGGTCAAAACCCCACTTTTATAGCATTGGGTACAGATTGGAAGCTGCTTTGAAAAAGACATTAAATTCCACTTTTTCACATCAAATTTTAATCATTGGTAATTGTAGAAAATCTTAATTAGGAAACATTTAGTTTGACAATTCCCATTCTGGGTTACTTTGATGTTCTTAAGAATGTTATATACAGTGACTTTTCAGAGTCTCCAGGAAACAGATTTTTTTACCTGGCTACTTATTCTGTATGAATATATCACTTCTATAAAAAATAATAGATTAGTTATTGAACAGTGTTATCAAAATGCTCAAAAAGATGGTGATATAAGAATTTTCTAAAGAATTTTTAAAATTACTTTTGAGGCAGGTAAGATCAGGAAGGGCCTCCATGGCAATGAAATTCCTCAGAAACTAATAAAACTCCAAGGCTGCACGACTTACTTCCTTGTGAACACAGCAACTAAGAGCTGAGAAGACCTTTCCCTGATGCGTTGTAGACCCACATCTAGTGGGATCCTCCTCCCCTCCAAGGGTAACTGTAACCAAAAGGGAATTTCAAAGAAGACTATCAACTAGCCCCAACTCTACCCACTTAGCAACCACCCTGGCATTGAACTCTTAGGTAGAAAGTCCCAAGTGGGGCAGGCAGCTTGGGAGAAACACTACTAAACCCAACATGAACAAAAGAAGCGTGTCCATATGCTGCCCAAGTTTTGTGCTGCTTTTGTTCATGTGTTGTAGCTGGCTCATGTGATGGCTGAGCTGCCTATGTCACCTATTCCCTTTTGGATGACGCCTTTCATCTTTTCTTATGGAATGCTGAGGTGTGTGTAAGGGTTCTCTGCCTTTGGAAAAGCTGTGCCTTCTCTTGATCATCTGTCTCTCACTCCCTCCTCTCTCTCTCTCTCTCTCTCTCTCTCTCTCTCTCTCTCTCTCTCTCTCTCTCTCTGTCCTTCCTATCCCTTCCTCAAAAAACCTCCAAATAAAATCTGCTTTTTACCTCACTGCTAATCTCCCTGACATTCTTTTCTGTGAGAAAGGACTGGGTAAGGCCTAGGACTGATTGCCCTTTCGCGCAAAGAGCAATTCCTTGCTCCAGTCTGTCTCTATTGCTTCCAGAGAAATTGGGTGGTGGGAGGTGGGGATTATCTCCTGTACCTCACAGAACAAGTGGATTCAGGTGTGGCTTGATGGCTACTGGTGAGACTGGCAGGACTTGAACTCTGCCATTCAGGGGGCTCTTCTCTGACTTGATCAATCCTAGCCTTCCCAGCCAGTCCTGGTTGACTGAGATAGGTCAGAAGAGTAACTGACTCTCTCCTCTCAAAATCATGCCAACGGCCCACCAGCTCCACTTTTAAAATATTTCTAGTCTCAAAAGGAAACTTATGATATAAGATTATTAAGGGAACTGTATTCATCTACTGTGAAATCAGATATGAAATGAAGTACAAAGTAAATGACCTTCAGTCGATCTTGCTGCTGTTGCACTCCTAATTCATTGGATAAAATGATTAATTATAAACTTTGTTTTCTGTTTTGCTTCCAGTATTAATACATATTTAAGGATCTTTCTAGAACTTAATGTATGACATTATAGCATTATTTAAATAAGCTTGCTTATGAATTTTGATGTATAATGACCTTTTCAATGAAATTCTTCATCTTAATGCCCTTTCACTATAAATGTGTCATTAAAAAGAACACTCCCGGAGCTTATAGACGTCCAGAATTTACAGGACCCAAATCCCTGATAATTTGGAACAATCAGATAGATACTGCAGTATAAATCTTCAAAATCCTTATAATCAGTGCATAGTTTTCAAAATTAGTACTATGCTTGCTAACAAAAAGACAAATAATTATAGTATCAGTAATAATATTAGGATTATTACTTCATGGAAGCATTGCCTAGAATAATATTAATTTATCATTTATTTCTTTTCTGAAGTATTTAAGCTTACCTGCCAATAAGATAAGAGCACATTATGTGTTCCAAAATTGATTTTCAATTAATCAGCATCTCCACTTCTCACCTGAGCCAGCGTATCTACAGGAAGTATGGCTCACCAAGAACATAAATTCATGAAATTTGATTAGATGACACTTAATGGTCTCAAACTGACAATTAGTTCACCTACTTCAGATACTTTAATTACACATTTATTTTCTATAAATAAAATGACTAAATATAACTCATTAGACCATCTTACACTTTATTAGAAACATGTCTAGGCTATTTGAGACACTGAGTAAAGAGATACAATCCCAAACTGTATATTCACTTGGGATATGAAAAAAGTCGACTCATTTCTTTCCTTAAACTAGAGCTACTTGAAATGTTTGCTAGTGTTATGTTTTCTAACAGTTTATAGTGAAATAGAAAACAATTCAAGTCTAAGGTCTGTCCAAACTAAATTAAAACAAAGAAGGAGGAAACAGTATATGCTTACTCTGTTTTGATATTTGTCTTATTGTGATAACTTCTTGCACAAATAAGATTAATGAATAATCTTGAGTACATGAACATAAATATTTACAATTAGACTAGGAAAAGAATCCAATGTCATGGGAATAATCATTGTTTAATATTTTATTTTCACTATCACATAATTCAATGACAGTGTGACACTTTTTTAATCAATTCATAGCAGTGTACACCTAACTTGCCTCTTTCTACACCTATTTCTTTTAAGGGGAACAGAATCCCACAATTAATTCTGAGACATTGCTCAGTAATAAACTAGTAGTCTTTAAAACTACTTTTGGAGGGAAGTGTTTCAACTAAGACCTCCTACAGTTTGGTTTCTTTAGATGTTCCCTGAATATGCCATTTAGTACAGCATTAAATAAATTTTTATTTTCCTTTTAGTTTGGAAGCCACACCTACTGGTACTTAGGGCTTACTCTGGGCTCTGTGCTCAGAGGTCACTCTGGAAGGCTCAGGAGATCACATAGCGTGCAAGAGATAGAATCTGGGTTGGTTACATGCAAGGTAAATGTCTTAACCATTACTATTATCCTGACTTTATTTTCCCTTTTTAAACATAACTTTGGTTTAAATAGTTTGTTCTAGTTTTCATCATAAAGGTTAAAGCATCTACTTAAAGAAGTGTAGGCTGAATTGTCAAATAGTTTTATCTTGCCCAGCTAATGTTACTGAAAAGCAAAATTTTGTTTTAGAAGGAATAAATTTTGCAGGCTGCAGTTTGTAAGCATTTTGAATAAGAAACCAATTTGAAACCTTGTGTGAATTTACTAGCATTCTTCTCTTTATCATTAACTTAAAATTCTTGAACAAATTGTTGTTTTTTTATCTTAAATCAAGCACCACAAAAAAAAATATTTTTTCTCTTTTACCTATATTTTCAATTTTCACAGTTTTTTATATAAATCTCATGTGATATTTTTCCTACCTGAGAATTCATTTTCCTTTAATATTTATCTGTTACAAAACTCCAGTTATTATTTTTCCTTAGATTTTAATAGTTGGGTAATATTTATATCAATTTTTCAATACGAAATTTCTAGGAAGGCAGAAATGTTGTATGATACCTTAAAGATATCGTTTTATGGTAGTTGTCTTACATGCTTTCTTAAGAATACCTTGAAGTTTTTCTTATATTTGTATTTCCCTTTTATCAGTATATGTCAATCTCTTTTATATGAATGCTCTTTGGTAATTTTTAATATGGGTTATGCCCCTGAAGGGTTTCCAGAAAAAATCTATACTGTTTGAGGTTTCTTATTTTCTGATTATTTTTGGAGTGTTCATTGAATGAAATAAAATTGTGGTTATTGAAAAATTAAATAAAAATCTGAGATTTTTAAAATCACCTGGAAATTCCTCTATATCCAGTGTTATTCTCAATCATAAGAGTTAAGAGCTAATAAGCTCCTATTTTACCAATTCTTAAAACATATTGAAAATTTTACCCCTTCTAAGTTATTTTAGAAACAAAGGAATTAATAACAATGTGTTATGAGCTATTCTGTGCTTTGGAAATGAGGGCATCTATGAGGGAGCTGGATGAATTTACAGAGCAAAACTGATATACAGGAGGCTGGAGAGATAGTACAATGGTTTGGCAATTCCTGTGTACGTTTATCCAGTACATACTGCTAAAAAAATGCAATAAAGGAATAGTGGGCACATAATATTTTTTGGTTTGATTTGAAATAAATAGCCATATGATCAGGTCAGTGCTAGTTGTCGTAAAATCTTTGTTTTTAAACAGTTTACTATATTTCACTGGTTTCTTGTTATTCGATATATTTATGAACTTAAAATTTTAATTAAGTGAATTATGGGAATGGTTATAGAATCCTTCTTCAATTCAATTGACTCCAAAAGTTTCTTGTTTCATTTCTCCTTCTTTTTCTCCTCCTGCTTAAAGCTTGTTTGTTTTTTAACCAGAGTCATCTGAAAAGTTTCAAGTCAAAGGCAGTAGAGTCTCTATCAGACCTGTTTCCTGAATAATTCTATCAAGCAGAAGTCTCCCCACAGTATACTTTATGTATGATAGTGTTAAGCCACACTTCGCAGAGCTAATGTACTAACACACTTAAGTCACTGAGCTGTTATGGTTTATCTGCCACAGCATTAAGCTTACTTCAACTAATCCATAACCCATAGAGCAACAGCTCATTTTTGTAAATTCCTGGTGAACACATGCCATGTCTTACTCCTAATGGAATCTACTTTTTGCACAGACTGAAAACACAAATAACAAAAGTGCTAAAATTTCCCTGGAATCCCATATGGTCCCCCGCGCACCACTAGGAGTAAACCTGAGTGCAGAGCCAGAAGTAACCCCTGAGCACATCTGTGTGTGCCCCCTGCCCAAAAAAAAAATGCAAAGTAAAAAGGTCAGCTGGACAGATAGTGCACAAGGTAGGCACTTGCCTCTCACCAGGCAGATACCTGGCATATGATATGGTTCCCAGAGCCCACTAGAAGTGATTCCTGAGTGCAAAGACAGGAGCAACGGTTGAGCACCACTGGGTGTGGCCCAGTACCCTTCACACATGTGTGTGAGTGTGTTAAAAATGGCTTTATCACCTGGTATAGTCAAAATCTTGCTTTTTTGTTTTTTTGCCATGTGTTTTGTAACGCAGTCGTATATAGAGTTTCTCTTATCGACGATTATTTGGATAATTAATTTGAAAAAACCATATATCATTTCTCATATTTGCTCTGAGGATGCTTCTGTTATAAGATTCTTTTGGTGAACTGGATTAATAGTACAGCAGATTATCTTGCTCGCAGTCAAACTGGATTTGATTCCTGCAATGAGTGACTCCTGAGCATGGAGCTAGGAGTATGCTCTCAAGATTGCTGGGTGATGTTACAAAACCCAAAATCAGGGTGGGGGGAACATAAAAGTCCCTTTCAGAAATTTCTGAAATACTTTTTGTTAAAAAAATACATAGTTGGAGAAATCGTCTCTAATTATACCATTTAGAAGTTGCATATCATAAAAGGAAACTCAAGCCACAGAATTTTCCCAGATAGATTGTCCCCAGATTGAAAATTCTAAATCCTTCTCAGAATGGGAGAGGACAGATTCCACCTCCCAGAGAGACCCAGCATCTTCCACACCTGACATCTTCCTGCCTATAAATGGCCCAGCATCATAGATTCTCCATATTTAAAAGTCCTAATAACACAATAAGAACACAACAAACTTATGGGAAAGTAGGACAGAAGCTCACCAGGCTCAATGAGCTAAAACAGTAACACAAAAAGTTCAATCATCACCAACCAGTTCAGTAAATCCTGAGACAATGACTTTAGTAACACCATTGTGAGATCTAACAATTATCACAAAATGAATTCTATTAATCTGGTTTGTTTGATAATTTAATTTTCAATTTTGTGTAGCAAGCAAAGTGAAGTAAATTTTTTCCCTGGTAAGAGGACATGCTAAGGTGGTGTGTGATAAACTGGGGTCATTGGTGGAGGGAAGGTCTCACTGGTGGTGGAACTGATGCTGGAACATTGAATGACTGAATGAATAAAAATGATTGTATTATGAACTATTACTGTATTATGAAATATTTTACTGTATATAAACATAATACAGAAAAAACTACTGTATTATGAACAACCTTGCAAATCATGGCACTTAAATAATGTTTTAAGAGAAGTACAATTTGTATTAATTTGAAAATTATACTTAATTCTGCAAATCCCAAATGGGCATGAAAATATGTAGAATAGTAATAAATATAAAATATTTTCTATACCCCTTCAACAGAGGGATAGGGAAATAGCACTATAATCCCCAAACATAATTTGACATAATGAACAAATAATAAAACCTCTACTTTATTTTTAAATTAAAATGAATTACAATAACTTCATGAATTAAAATAACAAGAATGTTAATAACCTTCATTTGATTTTGTTTCCTTATCCCCTATTTCTCTTTAACTGTTCAAAGTTTAAAAGTGACTATTCAATTCAGAAGGTTAAATACATTTTCAACAATTATCTATCACTATCACTATCTTCCCGTTCATCATCTATTTGCTAGAGCGGGCACCAGTAATATCTCCATATGTCCTGTCTCATGCTAGTAGAACCCAAAAGCATCAGCTTGCTCCAGGAACATAAAGAGCCTGAAACCATTATATTAGGTCATGGAAATGACCTAATATAAATGTTACTGGTACTTGGCATATCAAATATGACACAAGCAGCTTGCCAGGCTTGCCATGCGGGTGGCATACTGTTGTAGTCACCTCTAAATAAAGCATTTATTGATGAACTGCGCTGCCGCTAGCGGCTGCGCGAGCTGGGCTGTGATAGTCTGGTCTGCTGGGTGGAGTTGTGATGAGAAAGAAGTCTGGATGTGGAAAACGGCAGCCCCCATGGAGTCGGGGAGGGGGTTGTCTGGCTTGTTGTGAGGTTCTGCTGGGGTGGCAGGCCAGGGCTAGAACCCACCATGCCTCCCGGGCGCCTCATGAGCAGCTGGGCACAGGGAGAGCAAGTAGCAGCTCTGCCCCATGTCTGAGAGTCTCTGGTTCAGCATACCTGGGCCGGATTGAAAAGAAACTGCTGCAGAGTGGGTGTCGATGATTCAGGCTGTGATAGTCTGGTCTGCTGGGTAGAGTTGTGACGAGAAAGAAGTCTGGATGTGGAAAAAAGCGGCCTCCATGGAGTCTGGGGGTTCGTCTGGCTTGTTGTGAGGCTCTGCTGGGGTGGCAGGCCAGGGCTAGAACCCTCCATGCCTCTTGGGAGCCTCATGAGTGGCTGGGCACAGGGAGAGCAAGTAGCAGCTCTGCCCCATGTCTGAGAGTCTCTGGTTCAGCATACCTGGGCCGGATTTTTTCAACAACCAGACCCAAAACAGAAGCTGAAGAGGAACTCAATACCTTTCTAGTAAAAATCTGAATTATTTATTGCTATTTTCATAATGTCCATAATTGTGTCATATTTTTTTATGGCTGGGACATTTATTCCACTAGAATATATAAAAAATTGTTCTTCCAAGTCCCTTCTTTAAACAAAAAAAGGATATGTTTAGATTTCTAATTTAACAAATCTTTATTTACATTCACAGAAATAGCAAAAAAATTTTAATAAGTGAAAAAATTCCCTTGTATGAACAAAAAAAATCTGAATACAGTGATGGAAGGAATAATAGTTTTGCTATCAGTTCTCATTTCAAAAACTCATTTGATTTGCAGATTTTATTGTTGCAGCATAAAAACAAATCAATTCCAAGGAAGAATTTTATATGCTAAATAATGATTTTATAACAACTTATAAACTAAAGAGACTGATGATGTTATAAAAATAAACATAAAGAGAAAACTAAAATTTAAAATATACATTGAAAGAGAAAGAGAAGGAGAAAGAAAATAGAAAAACAAGATGACTGTTTTGTTAGATTGTTGATAGGACTATAAACTGCTTATATGAGCAAATTTGTTGATTTTTACCATGATTTATAAAATAAATTTTATTTTTTGTATTATTCTTAGTAACACTGTCATTGTCAATCATTTCTTTTTATAAGTACACCAATTAAACAATCTTTACTATTTCTGGCTTTTCTGAAAACATTCATATGATAGCAGGCATTCAATATTACAGCACAGGGAAAAGTCAGTAAAGAAAAATTATGCTTAAATTAGCTACACTACTAGCATTAGGTAGCAGGTTTTTATGCCATAATTTCCATAATGACATCAATCAAGAACAAGAAAGGCCGAATATATGTCTCAAATGCTAGAGTCACACAATGGCTGTGAAAGGCCCTGAAATGATTTCTGGCAATGAGCATAGATATAGATATAGATGATATAGATATAGATAGAGATATAGATATAGAGATAGATATAGATATAGATAGATATAGATATAGATATAGATATAGATATAGATATAGATATAGATATAGATATAGATATAGATATAGAGATAGATATAGATATAGATATAGCTCTGTTGGCACCTGTATATAACTAAAGTGGTTATATTTGCCTCATCCAACTACATGGTTAGGGGCATTACCTCCTGGCAGCAACTAACATACACACACACACACACAAAGACTCACAAGATCTTAGATTTCTGTTTCAGTTTATAAATATTTGCTATTCCATTAAATACATATAGATAACTAGAAAACTCTACGAAACAGCTATTTCAAGTTATTGGATAACAAGTTTTGTGGGGGATAGACCCTGAGGAAAAAAAAAGATAGGTTCAACTGAAGAGGACCCAGAGATCTCTAGTTTTCTACCAAGAAACGTTTAGGTGCATAGAAGAAGACAGGCAAAATTAATATGTGGTAATCTCAGTAGACTGGATAGACAGGACTCTGTATTGATCAAGCCTCGGTTACTTGGTGAGAAAGAGATCTAGAAAACTGTGTAAGGAGTTCCTGGATTCCTTTTAGAAATGTCAGTACATTTGACAGGTAAAAAGAAGCTGGGGGAGAGCAACAGCTAGGAATAATATGCAAAACAAATCATCAAGTTCAGAAGAAACAAAATAAAATTGGGAAGTTTTGAGATTCCTAATATCCCAAGTGAAAAGTCAGAACATTTGGTGGAATTCCCAAAGGGCATCATCTGAGCATTTGATCTAAATTAGCATGAGAATTCTGAAACCATCTGCATCTTCACTAACAACTTTCAAAGGCAAGGCAGAACAGTATTCAGCTAATTTGCAAAGATGCAAATGACTTCTACAACATACTTCAATACTCTGTAAATCAATATGACAAATGCTGAATGGAACATTCAACAACTTAATATTCATTAAAACTGATGTTAATAAAAACTGGAGAGATATGAATTCCATCTCCTGCAACTCATATGGTCCCGTGAGCACTGCCAGGAGTGACTTTAGAACACAGAGCAAAAAGTAAGCCTTGAGTGCTACTGGATGTGGCAGTAGAAACACACACACACACACACACACACACACACACACACACACACCCCCAAATAAAAAACTGACATATAAGAGCTTTCTGAATAAGTATGCAATCTGACCCATAACCTGGAGAAAAAGTCAATATAATTTATATGACCTGATGGAATGATTTGAGGCTGTTTATGTTCCTGGAGCAAGCAGGTGCCCTTGGGCTCTACTTGCATGAGACAGGTCATATGGAGATTTTACTGGTGCCCGCTCGAGCAAATCGATGATGAACGGGAAGACAGTGATACAGTGAATTTATAAATAATAAAATTAATAAAAAATTTAGGCTGGGTAGGATTATCCTCCCCCAACCAACTCTGACAGACTTTTGTTAATATGTTTAGAACAGGCCTTTACTAAAACATTACATATCAGACATATGATCAGGGAGAAAGATTTAAACAGATGAGTGTACAAAGAAAATAAATCAAACACAGCTTTAAGATCAAAAAAAATGTCAGTGATAAAGTTAATATCTAATTATAAAAAAAAGATAATTGGAGCATTCCAGTAAATAGACAAACATTGAGTTACATAACTGATCCAAACTGTAAAGCATATTATGAAAATATAGAAAGAATATATTTTTTATATTAGTGCAGTGATATGTGTTTGAGAATGCATAACTTTGAGAAAAAGAAATAAAGTATAGAAAAAAATTTAGAGAAGTAATAGCTGATTTTTTTCCCAAATTTTTAAAAAGTTATAAAGCCATATCTCCCTCAAATATAAACTCAGATAAATTTTAGAAAGCTTGTATCAAAGGGCATTTTTTAATCAAGTTTTAAACCAAAATAAGTCAAGAAATCTTTTTGATTCTCCAGAATTTAGAATCATTTAATATTTTCCAAAAAGAGATGACTAAATTTGTTCTCTTTTTCTGTTAGCCTGTTCAATATTTATGTTTGCTTAATTAAAGAAAACCTTGAGGTCTAATGAACATTTCCCCTTTCCTGCAACAGTATAGTAATGCATGTAGAGCTAAATGTCATGCTGAAGATGGCATAAATTATGGGGATGGGTAGAGTTCTTGCTTTGCATGAGGCTGACCTAGGTCCACTTCCCAGCATCTCACATGGTCTCTCAAGCTAGTAAGAAGTAATCCCAGCCAACAGAGTGAGAGCCAAGCATCGAGGACAGCCAGGTATGGTGCCAAACCAAAAATCAAAGAAACAAATTAACAAAATGAAATATGATTGATGAAAGGTAAGCATATAATTTATCAATTGGATAATGATCTTGGTAGAACGATATTTTTTATTATTTTTTAAGTATTTTTAAGTATTTTATTATACCACCATGAGATATACAAATAAAAAGATATACAATTAAAAAGTTCATATTTGGGTTTTGGTCATACAGTGTTCCAGCACCCATCCCTCCACCAGTGCCCATCTCCCACCACCAACGTCCCGGTTCCCTCCCCCTTCCCCAGCCCTGCTCCATGGCAGGTTCTTTATTTCTTTCCCTTTCTCTCTCTTTCTCTTTTCCTTCCCTTCCAGACTATGGATTGCAGAACATACATTAAGAGGTTGGCATGTGTATCCTTTTGCCTCTATTTAATGCTCAGTAGAACGATATTTTTAAAAAATTTTGTAAGACCTAAAACAAACAACGAAACTAAAACTCATTAATGAAATAGCTCAGATGAAACTTAACATTGATTACTTCACTTGATCACTTGACATCCTGTTACTCTTCCATTTGCTCAAGCAGGCACAAGTAATGTTTCCATTTGTCCCTATCATGTGCCAGTGTAGCCCAATGGCATCTGCTTGCTCCAGGAATAAGAAGAGCCTCAAACCATTCGTTCAGGGTCTTGATGAAGAAGTCTGACCATCTTGTAGGTGGGCAGCCACATGATCTTCTGAAATCCCATGGGATCCAGTTGGTAATGGTTCTAGTCCAGGGGTCGCCTCCAAATCACATTAAATGTCCAGCCAGCCCATCTGATTTTCAATGCCTTGGCAAATGAGACAGTGTCCCTGATTCTCTGATTGATTATAAAACATCAGTTCAATATCAGCAGAGTACACAGGTTATTAAGTGCAATAGGAATAGTTACCAAAACAGACTAAAGACTGTTCATACAATATGGATTTTTTTTCTGACTAAAAGTAATTTTTAAAATAATATGGTTTGGGAAATTGTCAAATATTGAAACTCTTAGAGTGGTTTTTAATGATATATATTCAAATAAAAATTGGCAGTATATTTAGATGAATTAAAGTTATAACTTCCTATGTTATAAATGAGTACATTTCTCAGAATAGTGTATAGTTTTACAATTTAAGAAGCTATGAAATAAAATGCAAATCAAAAAATATATTCATAAGAAAAAGCCATAAAATATTAGAAGTTTAGGGAATAATAAATGGACAAAATCAGAACTTTTTAAAATAAATTGTTTTTGAAAAATCAATGAAACAAAACTGATAATAAATTATACAACAGTCTATATTTTATGACTTACTTAAATGAAACTCTAGACATCAAGGGAAAGAAAATGGGATATTATCATATTAATTTATATGATATTTTAGACAAAATACTTATTTTATTTTTACAAAATTGTATTTATTAAAGCACTATGAATTAAGAAGTTCTTTAAAAAAAAGAAGAGTAGATGATTCCAGAAATATAATAATATGCTATATCTTGAATTTGCCATGGTGACAGTGGTGAAAACTTTTGTTAAAAGTCATCAATGGCATATTAGGGTGAGTTTGGGGGATATGAATAATAGCTGAATAATGTTCATTTACTTAGACAAATGCTACAAATATATTTGAAGTCTACTTATGTATTAAGATTGATTTGTATGCAGACATTTCTTTCATGTTCTTCCTCAGGGAAAAGAAAGGACATGTTGAACCTACCATGTCTATAATCATATACAAAAATGAATTCTATAAATATATTCTCTCCAAAATAGGAATTATGTTATTCAGTTGGTAATGATATATGATGATATATGTGAGCTATATGATGAAAAAATATGATCATCATTCTTATTTGAATGATTTAGTACAATAAAATATTACCCAGCATACTTCATTGGCTGAAAAAATCTTAATTTAGCATCATTTTGAAGTTTACCTGATAAAATACTTTATATTTCATCTATGTCTGGTTGAAAATGCTTGTTTTATACAAAGAAAAGAAGGTGACTGACTCCTTTGCTGTTTATCTATATAAGCTTGCCTGCTTTTGTTTTAGTGTCTAGCCAGCAATGCTCAGGATTTACTCTTGACCCTGAGCTCAGGAATCACTCCCTAGCAGGCTCAGGGATCCGTATGTTTTGCCAGATATTAGTTAGCTTTGTGCAGGACAAGTACACTACCCATTGTGACATCTCTCTAGCCCTTATTTGTTATTTTTTTAAATGACAGCATTACCACAAAATAAGTTCATCTTTTTCCAATCCCAACAGTCAAAAGCCTGAACATTTTTTCCCACTGAATTTTATTTTATTTTTTTTTTGGGAGTCACATTGGGGGTGCTTTGGGCTTACTCCTGTAAATATGCAGGAAACTAATGCACTAATGAGAATCGAACCAGAATAAGTCATGTCCAAGTCAAGAGCATATTCACATACAATCTCCTATTCTCACTCTGTGTATCTCTCTTTCCTTGCCCACTTTATTTTATTATCTGAGACAATAAGACAAACATGATGCTGTTTGGCACTGGACGGAACAATGCTTTAGTTATAAGCAAAGAGGAAAAAAGTCAATCACTGTCAGTAGGTATCAGTCCCACATAGCTAATCAATCTCTTCCTCTTTTTGAACAGCAGATATAAGGTAATAATTCTTACTTTTTAAATTTATATTCATTAAAGCACTATTATTACAAAGTCACACATAATAGTTTTTCGGGCATGCAATGTTCCAAAACCAGTCACCACCCCCCAATCTGCTCTTCCCTCCACCAGTGTTCCCTGTTTCTTACCTATCTCCAAAACCTCCCCTTGAGTAGGCACAAAACAAAAGTACTTCATATTACTTACTCCAAGAAAACTTTCATGAATGGCAATTATCATAAAATAATTCAATAAAAGTCAATCTGTGCTGATTGATTGCTAGATTATATTAACCTATGTAAATAAGAAATTAAAATAATTTAATGGAATATAATATAGTGCCTACTCTCATTTGCATAGATAAGTTTTCAATCTGGTATCTAAAATATATTACATTAACCTTTATTTTGTACCTAGATCTCATTATGGTAATAATCCTGTCTTCCCTGTCATTATTAAATTCTTACTATGTTGGTAAAGGGAGATACTCTTCATACCCCATGAGAATCAGAAGGTTGTAGAATTGGTCAGTATGTCATACACACTTCAGCAGATAATAGAGTGTACTTTAAATCTGGAACAGGAAATTATTCCCATCATAGGCTTATGAGCCCTACTTGTTTCTAGCAAAGTGGACTAATGCTACTTTCACAGTCTAGTCTCATTCTTATGCACTCTATCAGAGATTTAAACACTGCATGTTTATAGGTATTGACTAAATCTATCATAGTAATTATGTCACAATATATATCATAGATATGCACACATAATGTAAATGCTATATGTTTTCAGTGTGTACATTGAAATATGTACATTATATCTCAATCAAATGTCTTTCAAGATTCAAAAAATGGGGGCAATGTGATAGTATAGAGTATAAAGCACTTGAATTGCCTGTAGGGTCAGCTCTAGTTTGGTGTCTGAAGCCACATATGTTCCCCCCTAGACTCATCAGGAGTGATCCCTGAGCAACTCCAAGAGCAAGCCCTGCCTGAGTGGCTCCAGTGTGGCCAACATCATCCCACTAAAAATATTAAAGGCAATCTGTGGTTGCCTTTCCAAAAAATGTTATGATATAACTTATTTGGTGCAAATTACCACTTTGAAAATCAAAGCCTAATAAAGCACAAAGGGCAAATTTAAAACTCCAGTGCAGGTTTTTTTCTAATCAAATTAATATTTATTATTTAACTGTTCTATATTTCACTCAAATACTTCTCTGTTAGTATTTACAAAAACGCAAGGAATTCTTTTCTTCCACTGCCTTCTTAGAATTTCACTGTTGGGTTCAGCAGGGTTAGGGGTTGGTGGAGGGACTTGGTGCATTTGAGGACCCTCCAGACCAGTGGACAAAGGAACAATATCACAGGCTTGTTGGTAAATCAGTAGCCCTTTAATTCATCTACTAGTTACAGAAGTCATGAAGGTTGGATATTGGGGGTTATAGAGAGTTGGTAGAACTCTTTGATTTACCCAAAACAATGAGTGTAAAAGACCCTTCCCTCTGGGGATAATCTCCTAAGGGATATCCCCTTAGATTCAGGGATTGAATCTTGCCTTGGGGCTATAGACCTGCCCAGGACAAAAGCAGAATTTTGTGTTTCTCCTTTTCATTGCTCCTAAACAATCAGATTAGGCTTACTTCTTAATAGAATTTCTAGTTATTTTGTATGAACACAATAAAAAACATAGACTTTTATCTATACCCTGGATTAAGTTTAAATGGACTCTCTGAACTCATGGTAAAGGGCAGCTTTCCCTGGAGACATCTTGCTATATATTCCAGGCTATAATACTCAGAACCAGTAAGATTTTCCTAACATTAACAGGGTCCTAAATCATTTGCCTATCTATGTGTGATGACAACATTTGTTCCATGTATGTGCTCTTTACTTATACTTCATATGGCATTCAGCCTGTCCGATGTCAAGAACCAGAGTAGCTTACTCAAGATTTACCTTAGCATGAGCATGGTGATGTTATGTCAAACATTGGATTAATTAGAATTTCACTGTTGGGTTCAGCAGGTTTAGGGGTTGGTGGGGTCACTTGGTGCATTTGAGGACCCCCAGACAAGTGGACAAAGGAACGATATCACAGGCTTGTTGGTAAATCAGTAGCCCTTTAATTCATTTACTAGTTACAAAAGTCATGAAGGTTGGATATTGGGGGTTATAGAGAGTTGGTAGAACTTCGATCTCAAAACAATGAGTGTAAAAGACCCTTCCCTCTGGGGATAATCTAAACAATGAGTGTAAAAGACCCTTCCCTCTGGGGATAATCTACTAAGGGTTCTACCATGCGGTTCTAGGTCCATCCAAGTTTTACAGTACCAAACCCAAGGTTATCAGAAGGCTAGCTCTGCAAGTCGCAGCTCTTGGGTAGGGAACAGACACCAGCCTGAGCAGACGGTCCATCCAAGTTCCATGATAGGACCCTTCTTTTCAGGTGTAAGGAACTAAGATTAATCTAATGACAACTGAGATTTAAGTCAGGTAAATATGATGGAGCAAATATTTCAGAGTTAATTTACTCCTATTTTACAAATGCATACAATTAACTGTTTTCCTATGTCTATACAAAATAGACATTGCTCTAACATAAGAATATGCAAAGAGCATTAAGGAAAGAGAAAAGCAATATTTCATTTACACTACCAAACCCAAGGTTATTAGAAGGCTAACTCTGCAAGTCACAGCTCCTGGGTAGGGAACAGACACCAGCCTGAGCAGAAGGAAGGCGCCTGAGTAGGAGACAGAGAGTTGCGGCCAAAGGATCTAAGATGTGCCCCGTTAGCACTGGAATGCTATTATTCAAATAACCCAGCACGAGGAGAAACAACAACTCCAATGTTAAACCTAAAATGCTTTGAACTATAATCCAATATTTGACATAACATCACTTCTTAGTCCAACCAGAGTGCCTATAATTGATGAAAGTTCAAAGCAAAATATCCCACTAATTCAAGAAACAGCGAGAAGAGTAGAAGAAAAACGTCCTCAAAGAAGACATACAGATGGTCAAGCTGCAAGCGAAAAAAAATAGTCTGTATCTCTTATCATCAAAAAAATATTATTAAAACAACAATGACATCTCACCCCAGTAAGACTGACACACATCACAAATAACAAAAATAATCAGTGTTGGAGGAGATAAGAGGAAATGAAACTCTTATTAACTGCTGGTGAGAATGTTGTCTCACATGTTTGGAAAATAGTATTAAATATGCTGAAAACAACAATAACAACAATTAGAAATTGATCTCCATTATGATCCAGCAATTCCATTTATTAGTATTTACCCCAAAGGCTTCAAAACTTAACTCAGAAAAGATCTTTGCACTCTGTGTCTTTGTGTCACTATTCAGAATAATCAAAATCGAAAATAACCCAAGTATCCTTAAACAGACGACAGGATAAAAGAAACTATGGAACACATGTTGGGGAACTACTGACTGGGTTATAAAAAAAGAAAAGATCTTGCAATTTGTTCCTCTGTAAATAAGTATGCAGAGTATTATGCTCATAGACTAAGGAATGGGGCAGACAGACTGATGTGCCTCTTATTTGGAGTATACTATAATATAATAGGATATGATATGGTATAATATAACATAATATAATATCTAAAATATAATCTTCCATATACTTGGTATATAAAAGACATAGTAAGGAGACAACAAACGTCCAAAGGCAGCAGAAATGAAGAACTAGTATTTAGAAATACTAACATGCACATCACTGCAGGGTGCATGGATACATCAGACGAGAACTCCAGGGTGGTAGTTGTGTAAATCTGACGCTCTCTTAAAGTGTGCAATGCTAGAGTATTGCATGCATCATTTATTATAATGAATATTATAAACCAGAAAGACTAAAATAAAGTTTAATTTAACTGCACTGTGAATTATTTATGAATTTAGCATTTAAAGTTGTAAGTTGGTGTTTGGATTTCTTATTCAAATTTAATTATTTCTGTTGTATTTATCCATTTTATTTTTTGGGGGTTGTTGATTTGTTTGGGGGTGAGCACACGTGGCTGTGTTCGGGGCTTAATCCTGATGATGCCTATCAGGCCTCCAGGGACCATATTGGGTGCTGGAGGTCAAACATGGTCTGCAGTGTCAAAGCCACCTCCCTACCCGCTGTTCTGTAGCTCTGGCCACCAGGTTGTGTTATGGTTTATAGTAAATTTCTCTTTATGTCTTTACTAGATAGACACCTAGTGAGAATGAATTTTTGTCAGTTACCCTCTAGTATTAAATACAGTCTTTATTATTTTCAAAATCATGAACTCTGTGTATTGCTTCCTAAATCCTCAGCACCATTTCTGGATAGTGTCACCTTCTCTTACCAAAGTGCTAATATTGCAAGTCAGAATGACCAAATCATTTCCTTTATAAACCCCATGCATTTTGAAGCTGGTGCATTATTCCTTAGTTAAATTATCCTTTTAAATCTTCAAATACAAACTCTTGTCTGTAGTTTTCCCATTACAGACAAGAAATAAAGCTCATGCTTACAGCAGAAACTTTTAATTCATCTTAAACAACGATTTCCTGTATTTTGAAACTATTTATTCACAGACATCTCATAACGAGAATGTCCAAACTTAGTACTGAAATATAATCTTTTCCTCTCACTATGTATATTTGTTTTTCTTCCTATGGATTTAATTGCAAAAGAACCAATTTTAATCAAATGTCTTTTAAACTAAAGGAAATCCCCTACTCAGCGAACTGGAAACTTGTTTTGGAGGAAACAATTAATATGTCAACAAAGAGCCTAGTGAAGTTCTTGCCCAATTCCACTACACCTATCTTCCCAGTCAAAGGCTTGAAAATTAATGTACACCCAATAAATGAGAATGTACAAAGATGGTCCAGAGTCTCTATTCTAATAATGTAGAAACAGTATCGCCCCCTTTCAGTGACTAACAGTGAACTTTTTAAACAAGAATAAATTAAAACGAACAGGAAACAAAAAACTGCCATGCAGAAAACTGCTCACATATCTTAATTTAAGCTATATTATATAAATTCAACAGCAGGGATAGAAAGAGGGAAAATTAGGCAAATTTCCAAGACAGGATAAGAAAACAAACACTTGATATTTAAAACACTAATATCATTGCATTAGTTTATTTTTGATTTGTTTGCTTTACTTTCGTTTAGTTCAGTTTTTTGACAATCCTAGCACTGTCCTGGAGGTCAAGGTCTCTTCAACCAAGCTAGTACATTTTTCAAAGTGAGTCCCAGCATACAGCGCTGCTCAGAACCTCAGATCCTGGGAATCACCGGGACCATCCTCCCCAGTGCTCTGGGGTCCCCAGTGCCACAGCTGGCAAAGTTCAGAACTTCCAGAGTTAAACCCAGAGACGCTCAGCAGGATCATATGGTGCCAGGGTCAAATCCGGGTCAGCCCCACATAAGTCATCTGTCTTTTACAGTTATACGAGTTTCTGTCCCCTTATGTACTAAAATTTTGAGAGCTTTATATGCTCTTTTAAAAATATTTTGGTGACTTGTACTTATATCACTTCTTGAATTTAAAGCTACTTTACTTTTCTAATGGCAGTGGTTGTATCACTGTATCACTGTCTTCCCGTTGTTCATCGATTTGCTCGAGCGGGCCCCAGTAACATCTCCATATGTCCTGTCTCATGCTAGTAGAGCCCAAGGCATCTGCTTGCTCCAGGAACATAAAGAGCCACAATCCATTCGGAATGAGGTCTATAATTGTTACTGGTATTTGGCATATCAAATACAACACGGGTAGCTTGCCAGGCTCTGCCGTGCAGGTAGCATACTCTTGCAGTCATCTCTAAGTCCAGCATTTAATGATGAACCGTGCGCCGCTTGCGCCACGCAAAGCCGGATTGTGATAGGCTGGTCTGCTGGGTGGAGTTCTGATGAGACAGAAGTCCGGATGTGGAAAATGGAGGCCCTCATGGAGTGGGGGGTCGTCTGGCTTGTTGCAAGGCTCTGCCTGGCTGGTGGGCCAGGGCTAGAACCCGCCATCTCTCCTGGGCTCCCTTGTGAGCCTGCTGGGCACAGGGAGAGCAAGTAGCAGCTCTGCCCCATGTCTGTCTCTGGATCAGCATACCTGGGCCGGATTAAAAAAAGACTGCAGCAGGGTGGATTTCGATGAGCCGGACTGTGATAGGCTGGTCTGCTGGGTGGACTTCTGACGAGAGAGAAGTCCGGATGTGGAAGATGGAGGCCCTCATGGAGTGGGGGGGTCGTCTGGCTTGTTGCAAGGCTCTGCTGGGCTGGCGGGCCAGGGCTAGAACCCGCCATCTCTCCTGGGCTCCTTGTGAGCTGCTGGGCACAGGGAGAGCAAGTAGCAGCTCTGCCCCATGTCTGTCTCTCAGACAGTGGTTGTATATCTTATGAAATTATAAACAAAGATGCAAAATTTGTGAGTATTGGTAGAGATCACGTATATCTATCAAAACTTTTCAGATGTTTCTACCTCCTAATAAGATTGCTGATTGGGAGTCGGAGCTAGTCTGCAGATGGTCTCTGTATAGCACTGCACTAAGAGAAAGACAAAGAAGCAACCACCGATGAAAGACACGTTCATCTGTGAGCTCCTTTGGGTCACGTGGAGGAATTCGGTGTATATATAATATACAATATAATATGGACCTGTGTTTTTTATGTTTGTAATTAAATATTGAATTGTGCATGCTTGAGTATTTACACATTCTTTTCACCTATTGAAAAAACATTCAATGAAGTAAATCGTGCATCATTATCTTAATCTGTATATAATAAAAATGCCTTTTTTATCTTCTGAAGTAGAGTGCTCTTTTGCCATTTTCTTGGTAAATTGAGAGTATCGGTTAAAGTTTAGTTTCTAAATTTGGTGTGATTCCCTACTATTCATACCACATCTGTGGATTCTTTATTTTTTATCTTTATCTAGAAATATTCATTTTATGCCTATTAATTCTGATGCCAACATAAAAGGTATAATCTTCCTTCTCCCCACAAAATCTGTGGGTTTAGGCAAACTGCACAATGAGAGAGACCATGTTTAAACAATATAAGTTTTCTTACTGGACATTGAACAGTGGAGAAGAGCAGCTGCTCTTGTGTGTGTGTGTGTGTGTGTATGTGTGTTTGCCATCTGACTGTCAATACACAATGCTCTCTAAAATAATTGACTCGAGATGGGCTTAATAAATGTACATTTTACTTAATCTTCATCAGCTTAAAAGTTCAACCATGGGGCCAGAGCAACAGCACAGTTGGTAGTATGTTTGCCTTGCATGCGGCTGACCAGGGTTCAATCCTCGGCATCCCATATGGTCCCCCCAAACACTGCCTGGGGAGGAGTAATTCCTGAGTGAAGAACAGGGAGTAAACCCTGGGCGTTGCCGGTGTGACCAAAAACAAACAAAATTCAACCATAATAAAATCATAGACATTCAATAATTATTAAGAATTATAAAAAAATAATGCCAGATCAATAAGCTCAAGGGTATATGTATTTTGAGCCATACCTGGTGGTGCTCAGGCCTTATACCTGGCTCTGCACTCAGGGGTTACTCCTGCTGATGTTCATGGGCCATATTGGTGCCAAGGCCAAACATGAATTGCCACGTGAAGGCAACTGCCCTACCTGTTGTACTATCACCCTCATACATAAAAATATTGAATTCTTAGTGATTAATCAAGTCAATCATGTAAGTGATCCAAGCATAACAAACATAAAAACTTTATGTAAAGTCATTTATCCCAGATTTGATAAGAGGCAAATATTTAATTCTCTTAACGTGTTATTAACCAGTTCCAGATCAATATTGCTTGTTATACAGTTTTATATAGTTCACTTTTAAAAAAAACAACTGTAACATTCTCAATATGTTGGTTCATTGCTAAGCAAATGGTACCATATGCCAGTTGTGAATCTGATGAAATTTATTAACATTAATGATTTTATACAATTTACAATTAAGATTCGTCATCCTCCTGCTTGGGAGTTATTTTTATTTATCTCACATTTCAAAGCAGAAAATAAGATAAAACAGCTGAATCATTATTATTAACTCTATCTGCTATCATTATATGTATTTGTTTTTCACAGATGTCTTTAATTTTAAAATAAACTTTTTATGATAGAAAAAAAAATTTTTATGCATTCACCAGACTATAAATACTCTGACTAGGGTTGGAGATATAGGACAGGGATTAATGTTGTTCCCTCATGTTTACTGACCCTGACTTCATTGCTGGCCACACAAATGTTGCCCCAGGGGCCAGAGATATAGCAGAGTTGGGAGGGCTTTTGCCTTGCATAAGGCCAACCCCGAGTTCAATCCCGGGCATCCCATATGATGCCCCGAGCACTGCCAGCAGTAATTCTTGAGTGCAGAGTCAGGAGTAACCCCTAAGCATAGCTGGGTGTGGACCAATAAGCAAAAACAAAAGTTGCACCAAATTCTAACAGGAATTATTTTCTGAGCATAGAGCAAGGGGGTAGTCCCTAAGCAAAATAAAATAAATAAATATTCATAATAAATCTTAGTTATTTGATCAAATGATTGGACTCTGGTTTGTTTTTGTTTGACCACATGTGACTGTCCTCAGGGTTTACTCCCAATGTTGTGCAGAGGAATTGCTTCTGGTAGTGGTGCCTGAAATTGAACTGGGACAGATCACATGCAAAGCAAGTGTATAGTCTTATACTATCATTCCAGCTTCTGGTTTGGAAATAATACAAGTGACAAAAACAAATTTAGGGAGACACCGATCAGACTTCTATTCCATGTTTAGATCTTTGTGATAAAAATATGCATATTTAACAATTTCTTTTTTTAAGGTATTTTATTATACCACTGTGAGATATATAATTACAAAGATATACAATTAAAAAGTTCATATTTGGGTTTTGGTCATACAGTGTTCCAGCACCCATCTATCCACCAGTGCCCATCTCCTACCACCAACCACCAACGTCCTGGTTCCCTTCCCCCTCCCCCAGCCGGCCTCCATGGCAGGTTCTTTATTTCATTTCCTTTCTGTCTCTTTCTCTTTTTTTTTTCCCCTTCCAGACTATGGATTACAGAACATACATTAAAGGGTTGTCATGTGTATCTTTTTGCCTGTATTTAATGCTCGGTTCTAGGTTGGTATTAGTACCCTTGACAATTGTATTTAACAATTTCTTGTTCTGGAAAAATTTTATTCCTTAAAACGTGTTCATCCCTGAAACTTCCATCTTTAGCAGTTACAGATGTGACATATAGAATTTGAACTCAAGAACTAATTTGATAAGAGTTAGTTTGCTTTTGACATTCCATTTCACATAGTTGTAGCTTGAATTTCTAACCTTATCTGTGTAGAAAAGTATAAATTATTTTTTATCTTTTTAAAAATTAGGTATTTTAAAAAATATCCTATTAAAATATCCTAAATTGAAAAACCCAGGGTCAGTCATATAGTTTATACACTATATGTATAAGGCAGTGAGTATAATCTCTGACATCTAAATAAAAACTTAACAAAATTTTTATTTTACAAGTAATATCTTTCTGTTAGTTCATGGCATATCTTAGAAAATCATTAAGTGATCAAAAATTTAAAACATGGAGAGATATTACAGGGACCACATTTAGCTTGATTTATATGCATATTGATATAATTGATAAATCACTTCTCTTAAGTTAATATCTCACATTGGAATTTTCACCTAGGTAACTCTGTTGCCACTAAAATAATTCCTTGATTAACTTGAAGCTTTATTAATGGGAAGCAATGACATGCCCTGACTCACTTTGCCTATAAAAATAGAAATATGAATTCTTTTGTGTGCTAACTGAATCACTAATTGAACATTTTAAGTCTGAACTTCCATAGTTTGTAATCTTGGGAAATAACATCAATAAAGGTTCGAAAAGTGACAGAGTAGATTGACAACTGGATGATTTAAACAAAAATCAGAATCGTTTTTATGAAAGTCTTCAAAAATTAATACATAAAAATTAAAAAGAAAACATACTCTGATTTTTTTCAGAGATGGTTATGATGTCCAGGGTATCACATATGCATGCCAAAGTCTCTACTGCTCCTATTTACCTTTTCAAGAAATATGTACAGGTTTTCTGCAACAAATGTGTACTAATTTAAGAATTATTTAGGTACTGCTATGCACATACACAACATACACACAGAGAGCCAGAGACAAAGACAGTCACACTCTGAGCTGGGATGCAGCAACTCTAGGATGGAGGAAACAATATTTGTCCCCAGACTGATGTTCAAGGTTTAATGCAGAAAAACCTGTATTTTATTGCAAGATAGTAAATAGAAGAGAATAATTAAGGACAAATGGATTATTCAAGGATTATACATAGGAATACTCATAGAGTTATAGTTTTTTCTAAATAATGTTTCAAATTAAGCATAGGCATAAATGTATTGCAATTACATTATACTGTATATTGTATAGTATATCATCTTAATATTCATATTATGGCATGCAAGATGATTTCATGCTGCTATTTGTACATAGGAACATGGAGATGTGCATATTTATATTCTTCCTAATGAATGAAGTTTGAATGAAAATATGCAACAGTTTATGTGGTACATAGGTCATGGGTTGGGGGTGGGGGTCAGGCCAGTTTGGTGGTGATGAGACGATATATACCAAGACTGTAAATGGCAGTACCTTTGTAAACATATTACCTCTAGTATAATACAATTTTAAAATAAAGACAAAAATATATTTTAGTGAAAATATTAGAAATACATTTGAAACAAAAAGAAACTAATTACATGCCAATTAAAACTACTTTGTTGTAAAAATTTTTGCCAAGAACTATATGTAATTTCATTTTCACGTTTGACAGATACACATGCAACAAATAAAGATTGCTTTCATTTGTAGCAAAGAATTCTTGACAAAGCCCAAAATAAATATGTTGTCCATAAAATTAAACAGTCAGCATACAGCAGACACATAATGGAAAAGGGAAAGGGTGTAATATGCATCATCATCCAAATGCTATCATTAGTTGACAGAATTATAGCTTATCATTATAAGCTTCACTGATTTGAAATTCTTAATATGGAGTTCAAGTGGCTAACCTAGTTAGCAAATCATTTCTGCTGTAGTTTAGCATTTGTCAAAATAACTTTGCAGTTCTTAAGTTCATACCCTATATTCCATTGTTTTGTTCTCTTCAGGTAATTAAGTTCAATTTAGATGTCATTAAAGTTAAATTATGTTAGTAATTATAGTACAATGATAAAACCTCAGGCCATTGATTGTAGATTTGTACTTTTATTTTATTCAGTGTAGTGTTTGAAACATGATTTATTACTGCCTTAGGCCAGCATTGGTAAAATGAAAGACCCAAACTTATGACATCTATTATGATTCTTTGGGATCTGGGAAAGTGCTCTTCAATTTTTGTCATATGAATATAGTTAATTATGTTAATTAAATAGATTTATTTTATGTTACTTTAAATGAGTTTTAAAAATAAATAATTAGAGATACAAAAAAGGAGGAATAAAACTAAAACAGAAGAGAATAAAGAAGGAATAAAAAAGACAAGAAATTAACTGAAAGTAGAGGTCAAAGGAAAATTTTATAAAAGAGAAAGAATTAGTAAAAAGATGATTCAAAAGTAGAAACAGCTAAATCAGAGAAACTAGAGAAAGGGAAATAGAAGAAGAGTACAAAGGAGAAAACTACATTTTTTTGGTCTTATGAAGACAGAAATTAAATTTATAGGTATTTGCCAGATATGAAAAAAAAAGAAATCAGGTTGCCAATTATTGAGACAATGAGGGTCTAGTTAAATAATACATAAATGGCTGCTTCATTATTTTAGTTCAGAATATGATTTTCCAGTATTATGCACAGTAAAGAATAAAGGTATACTCTCAAAATTTATTTTGATAAATAACTAAATTAACGTAAAAGTCAAATTTTTCTGTTTCATGCTTGCCTTTATCCATTTATCCACAAACATTCTTTCTGTTTACTTACAACAAATTTTATGGCCAAATAGATGCAAACTTATACTGCTTTGAGAATATTCACAAATATCTAAATTATTATTTAGTTCTGTCAAGTTCCATTGGAGGTTTTTCAGTAGAGTTCAAGCTCACCCTTTAATTTGTGCTATAAAAAGAAACAGGATGTTAAATATATATGAACACACAAGGCCTATAAAATAATCACTTGATCACTTGATATCACGTTATTCTGCTATTTGTTCAAGTGGGCATCAATAACGTTTCCATTTTACCCTGTCACGTGCCAGTGTAGCCCAATGGCATCTGGTTGTCCAGGAATACAAAGAGCCTCAAACTGTTCATTCAGGGTCTTGACGAAGTCTCACCATCTTGTAGGTGGGCGGCCACGTGATAAAACAATAGGAATTCAATTAATGTTCTACAAATAAGTGACTAAAATAAGGAACTATGTATGATATTATTTTCTCTGCGAAATTATATTGTTTTGAAACTATTTTTCAGTAACTTCACTATTCTGTGGCACTGTCATTTTAAGCATATTGATCTTAAAAAATTAAGGTTTCTTTACTACTTCAAATATGAAATAGACAAACTAATGTCATCCAATCTTACATGAAATGATAGAATATAACTTCACCGTTACAAGCATCGTTAATGTCAGGTCATGAATAAGGGAAATAAATCAAATATTAAAATGTTCAATTAGGGGCAGTGACAGAGGAGTTGTGTATATCAAGTCCTGACTTCCATGACTATCACCACCAAAAAAAAAAAGGAAGAAAAATTCCTACAATTTAAAACTGGAATTTCTGTACAAACTCATTAAATCACTGGGCTGTAAAAATAAGTGGAATCAAGCATCTTTGCTGCTAACAACAGTTTTTGTGGATGACTCAGCCTTTGTGATATTTAAGTGCAAAATTATATTATATATCATCACAATACTTTTACAAAGAACACTTTTATATACTGCTTTTTTTATTCCAGACTACTTAAACAAAGTTAAGTAGATGGTATTGTATTCATTCAAAAACCTGCAAACCATTAGCTTAACCTTACTAACCTTTTCTTCTCATTATAAAGTAATGACTTCATTAAATGCCATATTTAATCAATGGCATTCTTAATCACACTTGTAGACAAAACACTGAATGCAGAACATATGCCACTATTACAATGTTCAATTTTTAATTTCTATCATTAACACTTGAAGTTAATATTGAAGATTTTATTTTATGAAATAAATATGAAACTAGTTATCTAGGATTATCTTCACTGCTAGTTCTAGGAAAAATTTCTCACACACTTTATCTTTGCTCTGCATTCTGCCTTCCTTTCTTCCTTCCTTCCTTCCTTCCTTCCTTCCTTCCTTCCTCCCTCCCTCCCTCCCTCCCCCCCTCCCTCCCTCCCTCCCTCCCTCCCTCCCTCCCTCCTTCCTCCCCCTCCTCCCTCCCTCCCTCCCTCCCTCCCCTCCCTCCTCTCCCTCCCTCCTTCCTTCCTTCCTTCCTTCCTTCCTTCCTTCCTTCCTTCCTTCCTTCCTTCCCTCCTTCCTTCCTTCCTTCCTTCCTTCCTTCCTTCCTTCCTTCCTTTCTTTTTCTGGTTATTCAGTCACACCAGGTTTGTCAGAGTTTACTCCAAGCTAGGTATTCAAGGATTTCACCTGGTGCAACTCCTGGTACCATATGGAGAGCCAGGAATCACACGTGGATATGCTGGGTGCAAGTCAAGTGCCTATCCTGCTATAGAATCTCTCCAGAGTTTCATTTTTTCCCCCACTTATTCTTAGTGACATTTTGTATACCGCAATGAGAAAAATGAACCCTCCAAAAATATGCCTTTGGTGATAGGATGGACCCAGATATTTCAGAGGACCTTTTGCCTTAATGGACCGCTTGCACTCTTCTCTGCTCCATGGTACATGTCTAAAACAGTTTTGAAGCCTGCAATTGTACTTTTGGCATTTTTTTTTCACCTTTGTTGCTTTCATGAATCTTAATAAAAAGATGGACTGCATTTTCTCAATCTGTTCTTAAATGACCCTAAAGTAATTACTTGAAGCTAAATTTTAAAACAGAGTACAAAATATATGGCCTGAATAATAATGCAAAGTGGCAAGAAATGAAACCACTGTAGCTATTGGGTCATTTTTTCCTAGTTAGGGCAAAAGGACAAAAACGTACTTGTTTTTCACAGTTCTATTGCTAGAATAGTTTTTCTCTTTTGTAGCCACCCAGCTCTACCATCATGTGGGAGTTTACTGTTACCACTTCCTGAATTCTTTGGCTTTATCACCCTATACTTTAGTTAGTTTGTTTGTTTTGGGTCGTACCTGGCAGAGCTCAAAGGTTACCCTGACTGGCTCTGCCCATGGAAATTACTCCTGGTGGTCCTGGAAGGAACATAAGCTCATGGTCAAGAAACAAAGGTTGGAGATGGAAGCCAGGTAGACTGCGAGCAAAGCAAACAACCTACCCAATGTTTTATCGCTCAGGCCCAAGATTATAATTATTTAAAGCTGCCAAACAGGCTTCAACAGTATCCAGGGTGTGGGACGCTCTGTACCGCCCACGGATAAGAATGACTACAACAGGATTCTTCTTAGAACACGCTTTATTGGAGCCCCTGAATTTTGATACTTAAGATGGCGAAAGGACCCCGACCCTTTGTGCAAGCTGCTTTTATACAGTGCTGGTCGGTGCAGGTCATATGAGCTGATGAAACATACCCTAATTGGACAAAGCTTAGATTACATCATGCCAGGGACCTTGAGCTTGCGCAGGACACCTGCACAAAGCACGGGACACATGGCCTTGAAGACCCTGCGCATGCGCAGGACACCTGTGCAAGCACGGACACAGGGCAGGAAGGCAACGTGACAATGGATGAAGTCAGTATCCTTGAAGGCCAGTGGCCTTGGGCGCTCGTGCTAGGCAAAATGACTTCCACCACAAAATGGCGCCCAACAAATTCTGTTGTATGAAATATAAAAGAACTATTGCACTTATTTATTTTGCTATTATTAGGGGGCACTCATAAACCCCCCATTTATTTAGTTTTTTTAGTGCTTGGCTGCGGCATGGAGTGTGGGCTTTTTCTGGATCTGAATCTGGAGTCAATCCTGACAGCAGTGAGGGACCCTGTAGTGCTGGGGCCTACGCAGGCCTCTGCCAGGACAGGGATCTTTTTTTTTCATTTTACTTTTTAAGGTCACACCCGGCAATACCCAGAGGTTAGTTCCTCTCTACTCAGGAATTTTTAGTGCCCATGTGGATGCCAAGGATCAAACCTGGGTCAGCTGCGTGCAAGGCAAACACACAGCCTGCTGTACTATGGCTCTGGCCCAAAGGGAGCTTTCTTGCTTCACTTGATCACTTGATCACTTGAATCCCGTTATTCATCGATTTGCTTGAGCGGGTGCCAGTAACATTTCCATTGGACCCTATCACGTGCCAATGTAGCCCAATGTCATATGGTTGATTCAGGAATATGAAGAGCCTCAAATCGTTCCTTCAGGGTCTTGACAAGGTAGTCTGACCATCTTGTAGGTGGCCGGCCACGTGATCTTAGCACGCGGTACTTATACGTGCTTTCTTGCTAGCTCCAGAAATATAAATAAGGAAACAAACTGAAGCAAATCAATTACATTAATGCAGCTCCTTTTTAACACTTTATTTCCTGTACTTACACTCATTTTAAGTGTAGTTTTGTTTATGATTCAAACTTTATTTATATGCAATCCCTCTTTAAAGCAGTCTTGGAATGTGATTTTATATCCAGTAAGTAACCCTTAATTACTCCCTTAATGGGATGTTGCTTCATTATTTTTTCAGAGTATAAATTTCAGAACCAAGATGTTTTGACTAGTTTTCAAATTTCTAAAATGAATAGTTTCTGCATTTTGTGGCAGGACCATATGTGAAGGTCCTTAATGGTCCCTGAGAGCAAGTTCGGTCACAAGCCTCCCACCTGCTGAGTCTGCACTCAGTGATCTCTCCAGTTCTGCATAACTTTTTTTTAATAAATTGTGTCCTACACAATATTTTCATTTGCCCCGGAATACAAAAGGAACTTTAAACGCTAGAAACATAGAGCCTCTGCCAGTGTGTGGAAAAGTGAAATGGGAAGGCCTATAATTGGCATTAATTTTGAAACTAAGCCATCAAGGAAATGTCGTAGGCCAAAGTAAGACATTTGTCTTTTTTTTAAATCATTTTGTGCATACTTCACAATGCTTCCAAAGAGGTGCTTACATAATTACTTTGATCATTGTGTGTTTCCCTCTGTCTCATTGTTCATTGGAAAACAGTTCCCAGCACAGTGCTCATTACTAATTATCTTGGGATTTTTCTTAGCTGAGCTTAGATACCATTTTGAAAGCTTTCTCAAATATTTTGTACTTCCTCCCAAATTCTTCAGTTGTTAAGATGTCCTACACTCCAACTTCTTCAACTTATTCTTTTCTCTTTTTCTTATGGTCCAAAATCAAATGCAAACAATCAATCACAAGTAGGACACTTCAAATGTGCAGATTTTGTGGCAGCGACATGTAGTGAGACACTGGCCATTGCATCATTGAAATATAGGAAAATTTAGCAGTAACAGTATAGAAAGTGTACCACTGACTCTGTTAGCAGCAACCAGTTATTCCTCTACCACAGATATTTACTAGGGAGCTATAGGGATAGTACAGAAGATAGGGCACTTGTAGCCAACCCTGGTACCTCATATGGCCACCGTGAATGCCAGCAGAGGTAGCTCCTGACCTCAGAGCCACAAATTGCTCCTGTGCACCACTGGATGTTCCCTACCCAACCAACCAATTGCTAAAACTATTAAACTGATGCATACTAGAAACACTCTGCACTGATGTGCTTAGTGTTAAATATTATATTTTGGGATAGATGTTTTTGACTAAAATTTTAGTGACGAGTAACAAGATGGAAATTCTTTTATTTTTTTTCACTGAACTTTATGCAGAATGTTAGTGTGACATAGAATCTGTTGAGAATAACATACTATTATGTGTTATTAAGTTTCTAACAAACTGTTCCTAAAAAAAAGCTCCAGGAATTTATATATTTCATTGTATAGAAATATAATTTTTGCTGCTATTGTAATTATGTAATTTATTACAGATGTGATTCCATGTACACATATATAAATGCACACAGAAAAAAAGCATACTAATCACATCAATAAATATGCTACTAATATTCTAGAATCCAATTCATTTTATTGTGAATTTATATTTATATTCTGGTTCTTTTTGACATGTGAATATTTTTATGAGAGCACACAGTCCTCAAAGCATCATTATCACTGTAATGTATTCACTTCACTTGTATCACTTGTCTTCCCATTGATCATCGATTTGCTCGAGTGGGCACCAGTAACATCTCCATAAGTCTTGTCACATGCTAGTGTAGCCCAAGGGCATCTGCTTGCTCCAGGAACATAAAGAACTCAAAACATTCCATCAGGTCATGGGAATGAGGTCTATAATTGTTACTGGTATTTGGCATATTAAATATGACACGGGTAGCTTGCCAGGCTCTGTTATGCAGGTGGAATACTCCTGTAGTCGCCTCTAATCTTGAGTATTTATTGATGAACCGCACTGCAAAGCGGCCACGCAAGTCGGGTGTGTGATCAGCTCTTCTGCTGGGTAGAGCTCTGACGAGCAGGGAGTCTGGATGTGGAAAATGGCCACCCCTCGTGGTGTGGGGGGGTTCCTCTGGCTTCTTGCGAGGCTCTGCTGGGGTGGTGGGTCAGGGCTAGAATCTGCCTTCCCCTCCCTGGCACCTTGTGATCATCCAAGCACAAGGAGAGCCGGTAGCAGCTCTGCCCCATGTATGTGAGTCTCTGGATCAGCATACCTGGGCTGGACTTGAAAAAGACTGCTGCAGGGTGGGTGTCTGATGAGCTGGGCTTGTGATCAGCTCTTCTGCTGGGTGGAACACTGATGGGTGGAGAGTCCGGATGTGGAAAATGCCAGATGTAAGGGCAATCTGGCTGTGACATTCTTTATGACCCCATTGATCACCATGGTTGATTTGGCTGATCTGGCTGGCTATGTGGGTGTACCCTTCCTCCCTCACTGCTCCATGTGCATCCCTCCCGAAGCTCTGCACTCCGGTCAAAGAGGACAGCCTTCCCCAAATAGAGATGTACCAATCCTTGGTCGAGTGTGTACGAACAGCTGTGCTCCTCTGCTAGAACCTCCAAACAAGCTCTCAAGGTCCATAATGTATTATATTTGCTAAAAACATAGAGCTCGCTATATTTAGACTTTGGTAATTATGTCGAAGTAATTGAAGTACATACCACAGAGGGTAAATTAACTTTGAGGGAAATATGTAACAGCAGCATCAAGTTATTTGGATTGGGAGGGCTATTTTGTTCTGCAGTGGTAACCTAATTCCCTCCAATACACTTGTTGTTGTTATATATATACATGTATATGTATATATATAAATAAACATAGTAGCAAATTTATCTCTTAAAAGAAATGTAAATTAGAATGCTCATTCACTTATATAGAAATTTTAACTAAATTTATTTATATATAGAACAAATATGAAAGTCATATATAAAAATAGATGTGAGCTTAAAAAGAATGAATAAATGAAGTACAACAAATAAATGTAATCTTACCCATCTGACAAGGGGTTAATATCCAGGATAGATCAGGGATTGGTAGCCCTTCACAAGAAAAAAAACAGCCAACCCCATCAAAAACGGGGAGAAGAAATGAACAGAAGCTTCCAAGAAGAAGAAATTCGAATGGCCAAAAGGCATATGGAAAAGTGCTCTTCATCTTTAATCATCAGGGAGATGCAAATCAAAACAACAATGAGGTACCATCTCACACCACAGAGACTGGCACACATCCAAAACAGCAAGAACAACCAGTGCTGGTGTGGATGTGGGGAAAAAAGGAACTCTCATCCACTGTTGGTGGGAGTGCCAACTGGTCCAGCCCTTGTGGAAAACAATTTGGGCATTCCTCCGAAAACTAGACATTGAGCTCCCATTTGATCCAGCAAAAAGCACTCCTGAGAATATACCCGAGACCGGGAAAACACATAGCAAAAACACTATCTGTACTTCTTTATTCATCTCTGCGCTATTCATTATAGCTAGAATCTGGAAACAACCTAAATGCCCAAGAACAAAGGACTGGCTAAAGACACTGTGGTTTATCTACACTATGGAATACTATGCGGCTGTCAGAAAAGATGAAATTATGAAATTTACCTGCAAATGGATGGACATGGAGACTATCATGCTGGGTGAAATTAGTCAGAAGGAAAAGGACAGATATAGAATGACTGCATTCATTAATACGACATAGATAGATACCAGTGTTTTACTAAATGTGGGAAATGGTAATGACAGATTAAAACTCACCATTGAATATACACAAATAGACTTAAGTGATAAACTCTAAATATCTGCAGGGCTAGCCACAATGTGTAAAATAAGAGGGAGAGAGATGCAGAGACAGAGAAAGAGAGGGAACGGGGGGTACCTGCTATTGAGGCAGCCTGGGGGTGGGCGGGAGGGGTGGGGTACATTGGTGGTGGAAATGGGGCACTGGTGGAGGGATGGATGCTGGTATACTGTATTACCAAGAATCAATTATGAACACCTTTGTAATTGTATAATAAAAAAATTAAAAAATAGATGTAATCTATCTATAAAAACTATAATATAAATTTAAAAAATGGAAAAATACAAATTATAGAAGAAAAGTGATAATGTAAAGTGATGCGAGGTTACAGATATAGATGACAGTATGACTGAAATCTGCATCAAAGTACTAGAGGTTAAAAAACATAAATGTTAAATAATATTCAAATTATGTATTGTGTTAATTGATATATGTTCCTATACATTTGTGTTGTTTAGTAATCCAACATAAAAATAATATTGCTACTTGTTGATCAGGTCCACAATTTATACATTCAATGATATGATTAACTTTAAACAGGAAAAAGCAATTTCATGATCTTACTAATCATTGACATTTGAAATATTTTTAAACATATTTATACAGAAAGAGCATATTCCTGTGCCACACAATAAAGTATCTATGGATGAAAATCTTAAATTTCCATTTTTATCAAGCACATCAGTTGATTTTTTTTACATACTTTAGTCATTGAAAACATTTATCTAAATGCTTATTTAAGAAACCCAATGGGGCTACTTAAGAAGCCTTTTAAATATAAAAGCTGTGTATTATTGGTTTTATTTCTAACATATTAAAAATTAAATTAGCCTAGTTATTGTTATATTTTAAACTTAATTGTTTTTTTATTTGCTTTGGACCCATACATCATAATAATCAGGGCTTATTCCTCTCTCTGTATTTTGGAATCACTTCTGGTGGGGATTGTGGAACCAGAGAGGGTTCTGGGATCTGAATCTGGGTTTGCAGGAAGCAAGGCCAGTACCCAACCTATTTTCTTTCAGGATCCCTAACTGTTATTTTTTACACTATTCAATGTCCATTTCTACAAATATATACCATTTAAAGAATAGTCTTGTCTTGTTTTGAAATCTGCAACAAATATAAAAAGTGAGACTGAAATTCGAACAACTTCTACTTACTTCTGGATTTGTATCTTGAAGTGAAATTAGCCAGAGTGTAAATATTAAGTTTGTTTTTGACCAGAGAGCAATCATAGGCTGCTTAAGCAATTTACCCTGAATACATTTCATCCTGTTCTGGATTTCTGGCAGGGAGACAACTCATCAGCACAGAGCCAAAAAGTAGACCTTGGGGACCACTGTGTGTGCCTTCAAAACAAACAAACAGACAAACAAACAAACAAACAAACAGACAAAATATTTAGAAATCTTTAAATTTCTGATGGTGGAAATTCTGGCTAGTTTTTTTTTTTTAATATTAGATGCCTGTTAGGGTTCTAATTCTCAGTTCTTGTGTTTTCAAATGTGTTCTTTCGCTTTGTTTTTTAGGGTTGTGAGGACTAAACATAGTTTATTTCAATAATAATTACTTATGTTCCCTAAAGTAGAAAACAAGATTTTTTATCAGAAACAAAATTCCTAAAATATGTTGATAGAGGCATTTTTAAAGAATGAGATTAGAGATGGGAATGTATTCAAACCAGAAATCTTAATCGCTGTAATCAAAGCATTCTGTGCATGTTTTGTTATACATAACTTATACAGTCATGCTGCTGAAAAGATGAATAAATGTCGAATTGCATCATGGTATTGATTGAGATATAGAATCTTTTAATAACCCTGTATTGAAAACTTTTAATTCCAATGTACATCAATACAAGTTTTGTGTTTAAATATCTCCAAAAGCTCCCTGACCCATTTCGCATGAATCATTGTACACTGAACAAGGTAGGGCACTGGATGCTTCTGTGGAACACAAGACACTGGAATAGAAAACTTATACCAGGAGAAGGAGAGTATTTTATGACTCATTGGAAGAGTGAGGGCTTGATTGAGGTGAGTAGATTTGTTAAAATTTATCTCTATTTGTCTGCTTATTTTATAATTCTTCTTAGGCCTTGAAGTAGTTATTGATCTGGCATATGATTGATTTTCCCTTCAAATTTTTAAAGAGGAAATAATTAAACATTTTTTTCACTTATTCATTTATGGGCATGTTTTGACTTTACTATTTATCTCATAGATAGATTGACACACTTATATAATGTCAGTGTAAACTGCAAAATAACTTTTAACCATTCAATGCCATTCCTGGACAGTAGCAAACAGCAGTTATTTGATACAACAAATGAAATGGTGCATATGAAAAGACACAGATATTGGCATAAATAAATAGAAATAAATGTAAGCAATGAAAAATTCTATTAAATTTAATAACAATTTGGGGCTCTTTGTGTGTTTTTCTTAAATGAAGTTACTGTTAAAAGCCCATCATCTAACTTTACGTTCTCTAATACTAAATGATGCGATATGGTGGTTCCTTGAATTACGGAGGCAGAATAGACATAGCTGACTATCAAACTTAACTAATTTACTACATATTGTCAAATATGTCAGTTTACAGATAATTCAAATTAAAAAAGGTATTCTAGGCAGATTTAAGAATGCTATTACTAAGTTTTCATGATTAGTCAAGAAATTTAATCATTAATCAAGAAAAAAATAATGAATGATTATCAAAATATATGTGGGATAGTTTTATATAGCATACCTATAAAAGTTGGTAACAAATATTAGATGTCTTAGATTTTCAAAGCAAACATAATAACCTTAAACATATAAATCATTTTTAAATGTGAATTCTAGTCTCGAGGAAATGCTCAGGGGTTTCTCCTGGCTCTGCACTAAGGAATTACTCCTGGCAGTGCTCGGGAACCATATGGGATGCCGGTGATGAACTGGAGCCTTCATGGGCGGGCCGCCTGCAAGCAAACGCCATACTCTCTGGGCTATAGCTCGGCATTGTTATGGGAGTGGAACTTGTTTATTTAGAAGACAAACAAAGATGTCCTAAAATATCATGTAGGTTTTATGTGACCATTAGTATATAAGAAAAAAATCTTAAACATTTTCTTGCAATAGATTATGGCATAAAAATAATCCAGAATCACTCTATAAAAAGGAAATTTTACTTTGACAGAACTTCTATTACAACACTACTTTCTCTATTGTGCTGGGAAAGAATAAGGAAATAGTGACAGAGCATGTCTATATGAATTTATGTAGGGAGAAAATACAAAAATGAATACCGATACATTGTTTTGATATGCAGCACTTCTCCCTTTTATAGCACCACTTTTTCAGGGGGTTAGGATGAAGTGGAAGGAAAGATATCTAAACTTTGTGACATTGTGTTCTTGAGACATATCATTTTTCCTTGGGCTACGATTTTTTAGGCTTTTATTTGCTAGTTTATTAATGTTATAAGGAAACAAACTGTAGTCCTTGTTAATTACAGATTTCTTTACTCCTAGGAATCAGTTTTGTGTCAATGATAGTTAGAAAGAGAAAGATTAGAATTAGAAGGGTCAAACCACTGAGAGTATTTATCTTCTTTTGAGACTTACTGACAATTTCTTGGTTTCCACACTTTCTTTTACCAGGGAAGATTCTAACTTCTTATGCTGAGTTGTTAAATAACATTAAATAAGTTCAATTTACCCTAACCACAAACACCATCTCAAATGTACAGAAAATGAGTTAATGCTCTCGCTGGCATTGCTTCATATAGAAAATAATTTTAGGCCTGGGAAGTGGGTAGGGAATTTACCTGGCGTGTAACTGACCCAAGTTTATTTGTGGCTCATCTCCTGGTCCCTCTAACCAACCCATTCAGTCCCTTGACTGATCCTTGAGCCCAGAGCCAGCAGTAAGACCTGAGATTTGTTGGTATGGAGCAAAAACAAAACCAAAAGACGGAAGGGAAGAAAAGCAAATGGAGGTAAAGGAAGCTAGAGTAGGGGAGAGGAAGGAGATGAGGAGAAAAGGAGAGGTGAGCAGAGAAGGGAGGGATACAAAGGAAAGGTAAGATCAATAGTTACCTATTTTATTCTAAAAAGAGGGAGTAAAAATTTGAAACTACCTCAAATCAATTTATTCAATATTTATTAATCATTTATTGAGAGTAAGAATATTTTAGACATTGAACTAATACTCAAGGATATATATGAATTTATTATTTAATATAAATATTTACTATTATTCATTATATGTATATAAAATCCACCATATTCATAACACAAAAAAATTTTGAGAACTTCAAAGATAAATGTGGGTGGGGAAAGAAAAATATGATTCTTCTGCAGCTAACAAGGTCTGTCTTGCATTATCTATTCAAATTGTATTTGAGTGAGACTTTCCTTATAAATGAAAAGCAGAAAGCTGAAACAAAATGTTATCCAATTCATCATTGGTTGGTGACCCAAATATCATCCAGCTTCTGCATCAAATGCAATCACATAAGACTTGAAATTTGCTGAGATAAATGGAATGTTGAGCATATATTTTATAAGTGTGGATAAGAGCAAAGCTGTGTTTGGGAGCAAGCTCTAACCCTAATACATTTAGATTTAGAAGTTACTCTTAACATTAGGAAAGAGAGCATGACTTAAGACACTGACACTTTCGTGAAGCTTCCTGAACTTGTACATGATGTTTTGAAGCATAGTATCACAAATGTGGAGCAAGTATCTCTAATTAATTTAGAGATAAATTAGATCCTCCTAAAAGTAACCGGTCCCACTCTTTGTATTCATAACAAAGGGTATTTCAAATTTATCAGAGCTTTCTGAGCATGACAGGAGAAACTTCTCTCTTCAGAGCTACATCTACTGTTCAGACCAAAGAATAGATACTGGAAGCATGTCTACAGTATTTTATTTATCTTTAATACATTGTAATCCATAATGCAAGCAGATGCCCTTGGACTCTACTAGCATGAGACAGGACATATGGAGATGTTACTGGTGCCCGCTTGAGCAAATCGATGGTGAACGGGAAGACAGTGATACAGTGACTCCATAATGAAAAGCTCTAATACATTTATTTTACTCTTCTTGTCTGGAGTCAAATCTATTATAGTCATCAGAATATTGACTAATATAAAACCCAAAAAGATTATACATAAAATTATAGTTTCTAAAGAACTATTTTTGAAGTGAAATTAGTAATTGAACTGAATACAAATTGGGTTTGATAATATAACTCCCAATTCAAGACTTATTTTCCCCCCAGTCCCATGTTTTTCTGTCCCATACTGTTGGGGATGCCGCTGGGGTCCCGACAGTGTCAGGACAGAAGTTCTCTTCTACCTCCGAGGACACCAGGGGAACAGATGAAAACTCACAAGTTCGGTGCAGTTCCGAAAAGGCTTTTAATAGCACAAAAGCTCTTCCACAGCACTCCAATATAATGAATAAACTCTAGCTCTGGTCTGAACTTAGACCATACAAAAGAGCCTAAGTCTCCCACCAAAGAGAGAGGATCTCACCCAAGATGAGTCCTACCCAGAAGAAGGAGCAAAAGGTCAAAGAGCAAAAAGCCAAACGCCAAAAGCCAAAAGCTGAGAAGCCAAAAGCCGAAGGGGGCCTCAAGTCAGTCCCCTTATATATACCAAAGTAATCCAGGGAGGGTCATGTCAACAAAGAACTCTAAACAGAGTGTAGTGCCACACCCTACTGCAGGATGAATCCTGATATTATCTCCTATGTAAAACACTGGAGAGAGAGAGGGCTGATATAAAGTAATACATCTTAATTTCGTGAGCTTCATGTAATCTAGATGGTACCCACAAGGTCCTTCTTATTATTATCTGCACCAGGGTGATTCTGAGTATCTTGTTCTCGTGTACTGAAAGGGTCACACTCGCCTGCTTAGAGCAAGCTAGTATGATCCTTCCTATAGTATTCCTATAGTCTCAACGTAGCCAGGGTGGTAGTCTCCTGGTAAATTCTAACTGTCCCACGCTGGGTGCAGTGGGTATAAAGAGGAGCTGTGTCCAATCTAGAAAACATAGAAGTCTTAGTAGGTGTATAAGTCAGAAGTGATTCAATCATGGTGACTTCTGTAACTGCCACACCCTCTAGCAGTGTTTACATAGAGCACTGCCAGGAATAATTCCTGAGCAAAGAATCAGGAGGAGTAAACCCTGAGCATTGTTTGGTGTGCACCCAAAAGAAAAAAAACACAGAAAAAAAGAATGTAAGGTTCAAAACCATGGGGCCGGAGCAATAGCACAGCAGGTAGGGCATTTGCCTTGCTCGCAGATGATCGGTTTGATCCCTGGTATCCCATATGATCCCCAAGCACTGCCAGGAGTAACCCCTGAGCATCGCCAGGTGTGACCAAAAATATGATTAAAACTTGCTATATGAGTGTAGATGTCTTTTAAAATAACATTCTGGGGTCTGGAGCTATAGTCCAGCAGGTAGGGCATTTGCCTTATAAACAGTCCACCCAGGTTCAATTCCTGGCTTCCCATATGGTTCCCCAAACACTGCCAGGAGTAATTCCTGAGTGCAGAGCCAGGAGTAGCCTTTGAGCATTGATGGATATGACCCAAAGAAGCAAGCAAGCAATTAATTAATTGATTGGTTAATTAACTAACGTTCTGCTCTTGGACTGACAGCACAGACAGTGTAAGAAAGAACTTGCCTTATTGTCATATAAAGTTATAAATGCTCTTTGGAAGTGAGTTCATGTATCCAAAGGGAACGTTGTAAAGTAGACTTGATGTGATTCTGAAAATAAAAGGAAACCACTAGAACAGAATATATATATATCAGCATATATATATACATAATTTATATATATATAAATATCCAGCATGCTACACACAATTTCTAAAAAAAGATTTCTACTGTGCCAAGCAAAAAAAAATTGTATGTTGAATACTAGAGTATTTTAAGATTACTACAGACCAGCCAGACTCCAGGGAAGTTCAGAGGGAGCCCAAAGACAGGCGCCCTAAGTGGGACACAGGTGACTTGGAACCTCTCGCCCTCTCCCTGCTGTGCTTCAAATCCCACCCATCCCAGATTCAGGCGCATCAGTGCTGGACAGCACCAACTCCTCACCAGAACCCCAGGAAGTTCAGAGAGCACTGCAGGACAGGCACCTCCAAAAGGCTGAGGTGGCCATATTAGTATCTGAAACATAGAATTCAGACTGAAAAGGTCAGAGGGACAGTGAGGCCACTTCTTAATAATTAAGGGATATGTATACCAGGAAGAAATCACACTCTAAGATACACACCCCGGGGGCCAGCAAAAAACTTAAAACAACTGCTAATAGACTTTAAAGAAGATATTGACAGTAATACAATTGTAGTTGGAGACTTCAGCACTACTCTGTCAACTCTTGATACATAGACAAGACTGAAACCCACCAAGGAAATTCTGGCACTGAAGGAAGAAGTGTAAGAAAGAGGGCTAGTAGTTATATACAGGGCTTTTCATCCCCAAAAAGCTGAAAAAAATATTATTCTCCAGTGCACATGGAACATTCTCCACGATAGATCACATGCTGAGCCATAAAACATACCCCCATAAAATCAAGAAGATAGAAATTGTGTCAACTCTCTTTTTCAGACCATGATGCACTGAAAATAGAAGTAACACACACAAAAAATAGAGAGTCAAGCCAAACACCTGGAAACTGAACAGCTTACTGTTAAACAGCCAATGGGTCATAGAAGAAATCAAAACAGATATTCAAAAAATTCCTGGAATCAAATAAAAATGAAGACACAGACTATAAAAACTTGTGGGATACAGAGAAAGCAGTGTCAAGAGGAAAGTTCATAGCTCTGTATGCATTCATCAGGAAAGAAGAAAGGGTCCACATAAATAACCTGACTTCACAGCTCAAACTATTAGAAAAAAGACCAACGAGAGGAGCCCAATTCAGGCATAAAAAGGACATAATAAAACTTAGAGAGGAAGTCAATGAGCTGGAAACCCAAAAAACAATGCAAAAACAGCCAACACCATCAAAAATGGGGAGAAGAAATGAACAGAAACTTTGACAAGGAAGAAATTCCAATGTCCAAAAGACATATGATAAAATGCTCAGCATCACTAATCATCAGAGAGATGAAAATCAAAACAACAATGGATATCGTCTCACACCACAGAGACTGGAACATATCTACACATCAAAAATATTCACATATGGAAAAAATACAAGGCTGTGTAAAGATAATTTTTGATTCCTTTAAAAGTTATTCCCAAGTTTTCCATCCTTTTTTAGATAACAATATGACCATCCTCCAAAAGCTAGAAATTTAGCTTCCATATGGCCTATATATGCTGCTTCTGGGAATATATTCCAGGGCTTCAAAAACACACAGCAGAAACACCATCTGCACTTCTATGTTTATCTCATCATTGTTCATAATAGCCAAAATCTGGAAACAACCCGAGTTCCCGAGAGCAGACTACTAGTCAAAAAAACTGTGATACATCTACACAATGGAATACTATGCAGCTATTTGGAAAAATGAAGTCATGAAATGAGCTTATAAATGGATGGACATGGAAAATATCATGCTGAGTGTAATGAGTCAGAAGGAAATGGACAACAGAATAATTGCACACAATGTGGGACATAAACACTCATAATATGTAAAAAATACCCAAGGACAGTAGAAACAAGGACCAGAGGTTTTGGTCCATTATTGGAAACCTGCCTCAGCTACTTGGGGATAAGACAGGCAGGATAGGGAAGGCACAACTACTGCACAAAGATAGCTGAAAATGATCACTCTGCATAAGAACTGTATGCTGAAAGTAGGTAAAGGAACATGGTAACATCTCAGTATCTCTATTGCAAACCATAATATTCAATGGGAGAGAAAAAAAGAAAGAGAGAGAGAAGGAAAGTGTCTGCCATAGAGAGATTCTGGTGCTTGGGGCATGGCAGGAGGGCAAGGAGGCCTTGGTGGTGGAAATGTACATTGGTGGAGTGAAGGGTCCTGGAACATTGTGTGAATAAAACCTGATCATGAGCAGTCTTCTAACCGTATCATATGGTGATTAAATTAAAAAAGTTTTATCCCTATCTGTTCCCTGGATTCCTATCACTGACACAGTCAAACCCTGTCCCTATAGATTGGGCTCATCATCTTTCATTATGTCCTTTTCTCTCCAGCTCTGGGAACTGGCTGTGAGAATTAGCTCTGCTCCAGTGAACACATAAGTAACCTCTTTTATAGAGTATCCTTAATGTGGAATATGGATCATAGTGCGATGGGGCGGGGGGGCACTAACTGCTGCATGATCCTTGTGAAGAGAAAATCCGAAGATACTTTATTCCCCCAATGAACTTTATGGTTCCTTACTGTGAAACAAACAGTAAAAAAGATATCAGCCATAATATCATACCAAAAAATGTGCACCCTGCCTTACTTACCTTGCCATCTAATCTTTACTAATATTAACAGACATATCTTATTCACATTCTACCATAAACCAATTCTGAACAGTTACTACTCTATCAACAAAATATAGTCATTTAATCTACTTTTAGCATATGTAAACATCAACAAAAGACTTTACCTTCCTTAAAATCTGAAAACCTATGGGTATATATAAACCATTTTAATATTTTATACTCATTTCTATCATTCCACTGTCAGCAGTCACTCAGTGTTTCTGCATCTCTCTCCCTCCCTCTGACCCTCCTCTTTCTGTACTTCTCTATATCTGTCATTTGACTGTCAGCATTTGTCTGTCTCTGTCTGTCTCTCTCCCAATTTCCACAAAATGAACCTAGAAAAAGGACAGGACACCTTCAGTACATGGTATAAGCACTGCTTGGGCCCTATATTTCCTTCAACCCTAACATTATTTCCAATTCTTGGAGTAATAGAATTTCTGAGCCTTAAGATGGTATGATGGACATTTTGGAACGTACATAGCCATGAGAAGCAAAAGGAAATACTGAGGCCTGCAGAAACAAAACAAGAGATCAAAGAACCCTTAATTTCTTCTTGATAGTTTTTAGATATAATGATTCACCAAGTCAGTTTTCTTATAATTTCTGTCTATAAAGTGCCAAATATAAGAGATTCTCCTCCTTTCATGATTCACTTGTTTTTTACTTTACAAAGATTGTGTAGCTGAAATCATCCCAGAACAAGCTGCTCACTTCACAACCTCTTCCCCAAGTTTACGTTGGGTGCCTGGCCAGTTCCCATTTGCCTTATTACCAACAAAGAACATGTTTATCATGAAAAATTTGCTTGTGCAACTATGATCATCCTTGTTCTCTTCCATATCAACCTCACCCCAGCACAGTGTTGATTTCGTATTTAGGGAAACAGCCATCGGACACATAAAAACAACCCCAGATCACCGTATCAACTTTGCTGTGTCTTCCTAGTCAAGTCATTGGTGTAGACGAAGCCACTGGCAAAGGCTTACCGCTGCTCAGGATTGTCTCCTCATAGACAATATTCAAGTAATGCATTAGTACATATATTTTACTTTACTGTTCAAGCAAAGCACTTGTACACTTTTTCCTTTGTCTTCTAATGTCCTTCTTTATCTAAGTAATTAAAATTACTTTGTCTGGAACTTCAGACTTGAAAACCGGATACAAGAAGAAGCAAAAATCTCCTTTTGGAACCAACTCTTTTACTTTTAAAGTAAGACCCTCATATCTCATTGTAATTTGTGTGGGAGCCAACTGTGGTTTGCCCTGACCACAGAGTATTTATCTCTAGTCAGTTGGACTCAATATAATTTGAAAGTTAATACTTTGGGAATGGGTATGTGGTGCTGGCTTTGTATTAGAATGGCAGTGTAGTGATGGTAATTGTACTGTACAATTAAAACTGATTGTGTTGGCACTTAGAATTTTACAGAAAGAAACTGTTAAGTTCAAAAATGTTAATTAGTAATTTAAATCATGCTGTGAAAGTGAGAGTGTCTTTAAGATGCTTCATTGGAAATTCTTATCTTCTATAGATAATGGTCAGACCCTGTTGAACCTAAGCTTCAAATCTAATTATAAAGATAGAAAGTGATCTAAACTCAGGAGAACTATATTAAATCAAAGTTGGATCTCTGAACAGGTGGGAGAAGAACTTTTAATTCTAAGATGATAACTTTGATTGAACAATCCTTAGACATTCAAATATTTAAAATCTTTCAAAATGCCCCCACTTAATTGTAACTCATTTCACTTTTTATTGGAAGAAAATTGGAGATTTCCTAGTCTTCATACTCCAAAGACCCCACCTGGAGTAGAAACTACATATTGTAAAGCTTGTTTTGAATATAGCACTCCTGGGAATATACCTGAGAGACCAAAAACACATAGCAGAAACACTATCTGTACTTCTTTATTCATCGCTGTGCTATTCACAATAGCTATAATCTGGAAACAACCTAAGTTCCCGAGAACAGAGGATTGGCTAAAGAAACTGTGGTACATCTATATGATGGAACACTATGCAGCTGTCAGAAAAGACAAAATTATGAAATTTACCTGCAAATAGATGGATATGGAGACTATCATGCTGAGTAATTAGTCAGAAGGAAAAAGACAGATATAGAATGACTGCATTCATTAATGGGATATGAATATATACCAGTGTTTCACTAAGTCTGAGAAATGTAATGTTAGACTAGAACTCACCAATGAATATACACAAGGAGACTTAAATGATAGCCCTAAATATCTGCAGGGCTAGCTACAATGTAAAAGAGGGAGAGAGATGCAGAGACAGAAAGAGAGAGAGAGAGAGAGAGAGAGAGAGAGAGAGAGAGGAAAAGAGGGTACCTGCTATTGAGGCAGCCTGGGGTGGGTGGGAGGAGGTGTGGGCACACTGGTGGACTGGTGGAGGGGATGGGTGCTGAAATACTGTATTACCAAGAAACAATTATGAACACCCTTGTAATTGTATGTTTCACTGTGGTATAATAAACAATGTTAAAAAATAAAAAATAAATAAAATAAACCATTTAAAATATTAAAAAATAAAAATATGTAGGTTTTTAACAATTTATTATTGCTACAGGTTTTATCGATAAAATGATCTGAATTAAGACTTAATATATTTAATTATATTTCCAACTGTTTCTGCAATTATTTCTTCAATTGTACCATTTTAAACAAATTCTTCAAGGTATTTTATTATACCACTGAGAGATATACAATTACAATGATATACAATTAAAAAGTTCATATTTGGGTTTTGGTCATACAATGTTCCAGCACCCATCCCTCCACCAGTGCCCATCTCCCACCACCAAAGTCCCGGTTCCCTTCCCCTCCCCAGTCTCCCTCCATGGCAGGTTCTTTATTTCTTTCCCTTTCTCTCTCTCTTTCTCTTTTCCTTCCCTTCCAGACTATGGATTACAGAACATACATTAAAGGGTTGTCATGTGTATCTTTTTGCCTCTATTTAATGCTCAGTTCTAGGTTGGTATTAGTACTTTTGATAATTGTTAGCACACTATTTTAAACAAATTTTATCACAATTTCTTATAAAGCTGCTCATTTTATATATACTCACAGTTTTCTAAACACACTGACATAAAATAAATAGAACTCTGTTTTAAAACTTCTGCAATTATAAGTTGCTTATAATCTTATCATTTGGACTGTTTATAACTTCTTTCTTTTTTTTGTAATTACAAAACTTTAGTATGCTTCAAAAAGATCTTATGATATTAATTAGCTTATATATAATATTTTCTGAGGAGTTTAGAATAAATATTTAACCTTACAAAATATGATAAAATATTATCCTTACAGATAAGATTACCCCTTACTGAAAAGATTTAGTGGAAACAAGATAAATAATTTGGTTTTGGGGTGACTTTCATCTTTCTCAGGGTTTGCTCTGACTTCGCACTCAGGGATTACTCCTTGCACTGCTTGCAGGAACCATATGGCAGGTTAGATATCAAACCCGGGGTTGAAGGTGGTTATTTTAATTTTTTCTTTCCCCATCTATGATTGCAGTTGGTTAGTTATTTGGTGTATTTTCCCCCTTTTTCTCATCTTGTCACTTCATTCTCTTTAGATCTCTGATACGTCCTTTTGGAGAACAGGGTAAAAAGGTAGTGCCTATATATGGTATGCAGTTTGGCTCACTGTAATGGAAAATTAGATTGAGAAAATGCTTTTACTAATTTCTAGCTACTTGATGCTTGGTGATAACTTCGCACTGTGTTCCATATATAACCAGTTCCAAGTGACATTGTTCTTTTAATCCCACCCTAACTCTCATAGTATTGCTCCTCTGTAAGATGCACACTTTGTCACTGTCAGGACTGAGGTAGTAAAGGCATGGATTCTTCTGGAGCCATCCTGCATGTGCTTTGTGAGTACCAAACATGAGAACTTTTCTCTTTCTTGTATCCACATCTATTTATGAAAAGTACTATTGATGCCTCGGGCAGTCTCTGCTAGTTATCAATCCAATATCCATTCAAGCCTTCCTCATCACTAATAGAAACTATAAAAACTTCAATTTAGTTTGGAGAGGCAATGTGTAAAGCTAAACAAAGAAAATGAAAACTATATTTCACAGACTTTCTTCTGAGATTGCCATAGGACAAAACTTTTGGCTAAAGAACTGTGAGAGAGAAATGAAAAAATATGTTTAAAATAGGGTCAGCTACTCTAGCCCCCATCCTCCATTTTCTTTACTTTTCTTTTGAACTATTTATTATACAATCTTGATTCATGGATATAGAAACATATTCCTTGATTTTTTAAAGAAGAGTTTTACACTAATGACAGTAAAAAATTGGGGAGGAGTGGAAAAAATTTAATAAGCCTAGCAGTATGGTAATCAGTGAATTCTGACATTCTTAGCTTGGGAAAAATGGAGTGCCTATTTTCTATATCACAGTGTATTTAAATTTTATGTGACAATAACTGAACTGAAATGCTGAACAATGTTTCATAAATTTCTTTCTGAAAAATGAACTTGTTATAATTCACACAAATAAAATTGCACATGGTGAAGCATACATTAAAATATATTATTTAGTTCATGTTATAATGCCACAAGAATTTATCTATTCTGATTTATCTTGTTTGAAATATGTAAAAACATCTTCCTTTCAGTAGTTATATTTTCATTGTCTTTATAGTTTATTTTTAATTCTTTATAACATTAATTTTAGTAACAGTTTTAAATTTTGGTGAATATCAAGAATACCATTTTAAAAAAATTATGTGGGTGTGATATACAAAAAAAATCATTCCCTAAATCTTGGCATAAAATGTTTCCAATTTTTTCTGTTTATAATTTTTATTTTATATTTAAGTCTAGGACTAATTTCTGTTTCAATTTATTGTGAAGTATCAATCCTGTTTTATATTTTATTATATGGAAATTAATTTTCTCTAAAGTACTGATTTAAAAAGATTTATTCATTGAATTTTAAAATTAATTGTTAAAAATAAATAGACTGCTGATTATTTATCTGTGTCTGTTTGCAGACTCTTGGTACCCTTCTACACATCTGCTAAGATTTTTTTAGTGGGATCGCTGGAAGCTAAAAATCAATTTGGGAAAAAGTCCCCTATGTATGTCTGCACTGTGAATCTAGTTTTTGTGGCTTGTTTGTACTTTGATTTCCAATTTCCTCAATTCTGAGAGACAACAAGAGTCTGTTTGAATTTCTGACTGCTCCGTGGGTAGGAGTTATTCTTTATTCTACAAGGAACCATCCAATGTACTTCAAACACACACTGTCTTTCATTTTCCTCTTGATGAATAGTATTCTTTATTCTTCAACATTCATTCTTTTCCCAGAATTTTTCTATTTGCCTATTCTGCTATTGTGATTCCAAATTTATGGGTTTGTATCTGATATGACACAGTGACACATTATATATAATTCCTTTAAGCATTTATGGCTGTAATTTAATCTTTGGTACTATAAAATTCATCTATCCTAATTCTTAGATTCCTTAAATTTTTTTTGCTCTGAATAATTCCAGTTATTTTTTCTTTTGGAAAAGCTATGATTGCTTAAAAACCATTTCTGGCAATACCATACTTTTAAATAGGTAAGAAGCAGTTGAGTTTCATGTCCAGTTAATAGAGATTTATACAAGACAACAATTCAGTCAGTCAGAATTCAAATCTGATTCTACAAGATTTTACAGTCCAAGGCATAACAATCATAAATACATTTTAAATATTCTGGCTAATCTTTTTATAATTCCTTTTTATTTTACTACAAACTCAGTAAATGGATGATTTTAATAACATACAAAATAACTACAAAATAACAGCAAAAATTAAAGTAAGAATATTTTATTATAGATTTTATTTTCTACTTTTTAATCTCTGATATACCAGGTGGTACACTTTAATTTTCTGGACATATTTCTGCTTATGGGAATGTAATGTCAACCAAATTCCTTTTAGTCCTGCCTGAAAAGCAATGGCTAGCAATTTTGTTATGGGTAGGTTCTACCTGGCATTTTGCTCTTCCTTAACTCCAAATGTTACTTTAGAAAGCTATTGATTGTATTTTAAAAAAGAGATCTGGGGGCACATTTAGAGTTTTTTTTCACACTTGGTTCATATTTTTGTTCACTTTCCCCCTAGCTTATCTGATCCATTACTTTTCCTTTTCTAGCTCTCTGTGCTTTCAAAGGACTTACTATTTAATTTTACTCAGGAAGAATTGAACTCAACATATTATTTCTTCACGGAGATATTTGAAGTGTTATTTCTCTTTGTGGTACAGAAGATTGATCCTTTCTTAAAGGAATTTCAAATATCAGATTTGAGAAAAGTTATTTACTTCAGAATTATAGTATCTTTCCTTAGGACAATAAAAATTTTCCAATAAAATTCTAGAAATATTGAAATTTACATATGAGATATACTATTAAATAATTTGTTGTTTCATGACTTTATAGCTTAATTCAGAACTATATCTCAAGTGTTATTTAGAAAAAATTGAAGACATTATTTCCCTCTAGTCCCATTTAACCTTTTTGTTATAAGTAAAGGGAAACTGTAGTCATTAACAAGTAAACAAAGCAATAAAATTGGAAAAAAATACTTTAGATACCACAAACTTGATTGTGAAAGTCACAACTATTTCTTATAGGTCACATAATAATTGTGATTTAATTAGGATATTTTAGAATGATTCTTTTCAACATATCTTTCTTACATTAACAGGGTATCACTACCGTAACGGTGAGTTACAAACAAAAAAGCTCTAAACAGAGTACCTAAAAAATTGCTTAGAAGCTATCAATGATGAGATATGATAAAAACATGGATACTAGCAAAAATTGAGATTTCTTGCTGTTAGAGGGAACATCAAAACATCTCAAATTCTTTTCATATTTTTATTTAACATTACACTAAAGTTCTAATCAACTCAGTTATTATTGCTGGTGTCAAATTCAACAAAAATTGGAGGATAGAAAAAGCACTAAAAGCAGATTCTATTTAGCAGTTAGAATGGTTAAAAAGAGAAATAAGGTCACTTCAGATTAAAGGAAGGAAATATAGAAATTTATTTTTAGGAAACTGGTAGATGAATGAAAAATTACCAAGAGAAGGCATCAAGAGATGTGTGTGTGTGTGTGTGTGTGTGTGTTTGTAGGAAAATTCTAAGTAAACAAGATCAAGATAATCAAAACCTAGAAAGTATAAGACTTTTCATACCATAGAAAAGTCAGTCAGAGGAAAATGAATGTGATCTTATCTTGTGAGTGGGTGATCAGGAAAATTTAGTTTATGGATCAGAATTTTGAATGAAATTAAAATGGGAGTCTTAATGTCCAGGCTTAGTAAAAAATTTTCAGTGAAGTTTGACTAAGTTAGACTCAGGTAATATTAGCAATAGGTATATAGTGTCCTGTTTTAACAGAAAAACAAAATCTGACAATGTAGAATGCATAAGAGAATAAATTATATGAGGAGGCAAAGAAGACTTTGAAAACAGATCCAAATGTGGAGAGAATGTTGTGCCATCATATTTGGAATTTAAAATAAGACTATATTAAATGATCTAATGAAATCCAAAGCATATAACAACCAAAGAGTAGTATAAGAAGAAAGGTAAAATTTCTTAAGGATGCGAGCAGAGGGAGAGAAAGAAGGAAACTGGGGTACCTCTATTAAGGAATTGGTAGAAATGGGCACTGTGGAGGGATGGGTGCTGGTATACTGTATTACCAAGAACCAATGAACACCTTTGTAATTGTATGTTTCACCGGGTATAATAAAAAATTTAAAAAATTCTATCAAACGAAGCATGAATTTAGTGAGATAAGTAAACCTTTTCACATGGTTCAAGAGTCAGTTTTACTAACATATGTCATCAAAAATTTATCAAACTAAAATTCAAAGAGATAAACAAATTGTGTATCTCAACAATAGAGACCAGACTTTGAATGGAGGGAACCATGTGTCCTACTGCTAACACACAAAACTAACTTAAAAATGTAATAAAGCAAACCAGAATATGATTTGTAGAATCTTTGTTATAGAATCAAAAGTTGCAACGTTTGTGGAATGGTAGTTCCAGAAAAGAAAAATAATATGTGCATTAAGGAAACAAATAAGAATTACAGATTAAGGAAGTTCACAGATGATAATGGCAAGTGCTCTGGCTCTTGCTGGTCAGGTGTCCTGGTCCTTTAGGCAACATGGTCATTGTGTCCAAGAGAAGGAAGACACGCAGTTCTAGTCTCAAGATGTCCTCTCTCTAAGCAAGTCAGTGTTGGGGATAATGTCCATCAAATTGCACTGTGGTTGGAACTGAAAGGCTCACCAAAGTTATTGCCAGTGCTTTTCATCCTGAAATTATTTTATTTTTTGTAACTTGGAAGCCTTGCAGTTCTCTATTGTGGGAGAACTGAAGCTTGTGTCCCTGTGACATCACTAACAGCAGCTATGGATGCCCAGGAGGAAGGCGGCATGAAAAGACCATCTCCAAAAGCAGTACAGGAAACAGAAGGAAGACTTGGACAGGAGAAGAGACTATCATAGGCCTCCTATACAAGTATTGTAAGTTTTTACTTGATTTGTACAAATGTCTGGACATCACTTACATAGTAAATGGAATAGATTGTACCAAGAGACTATACACTGGATACATTTGGAGCCAAAGTCATTGGAGAAACTGTGCTGTATTTGGCCAATGTGATCCAATCACTGTACCACATTTGTGAGTCATTGCTCAAATCTCCAAGACCAGGACCATTCTAACTTGTACAACCAACACATTCAATAATTTGATATCAAACCCGGAGAGTGAAACAGAGATTTAGGTGCTTGTCTTACATGGCACTGACACATTTTAATCCTCAGCAACTACAATTCAACACCTGAGCTAACCCAAATGCAGCCTGTAAACCCATGTTTCACTCTATCTTTATTCCAGTAAAGAATTCCAAATACTGATTTTTTGAGTAAAAAAAAATTGAGGGCATAGACAGGAGCTAACTTCAATTGAACTGTCAGTGAATTAGATTACAGAACAAATGTGTTAGAGGTTTGTTGTTTCCCCCTCCATGCAAGATCTTCCACCCAGGCACACGCTGCTACCTACTGCATGTCGGCACCCTCAATTCTGTCTCTATTCTAGAGAGGACTTGCTACACCATTGAGTGATTTGTATTTCAAGACTTTCCTGTTCATGGAGGTGAGTAGAGAGGCCAAGTCAGGTTGGATCCACTGCACAGTGTTCAGATCTTTAATTGGTGCCATTCTAAGTATTTTTTTTCTCCCATGAATTCACTACATCCTGTCCCTGAGGGCTCTCCTGAGCTATGACAGCCCAGTAGGAATCAAATTCTATTTTGGAAAGAACAAGTGTTTAGTCTTGCAATTATTCTTAGATTCCTGGGGCTCCAGTGAGGGTAAGAAAAGGGTGAAGCAAGAGTAAAAACAATAATGATTTATAAACATATTTTAATGTACGGATTTGCATTTGAAAAGCGAAACAGCCTATTGTATGCTTTAAATCCCTTTTCTGTGCTATTGAGTTTGTCTTTATTCCTGTAAAAATGGATGACCTTGCTCTAGGAAAAAAAAATAAATTCTTGAATTTTCAAGTAGGGAAATTTTAGCATTCCCTTATGATCAGAGTACCTTAGGGGCCTAAAATTGTTTCTACTGTTTATTCTACTTTAGCTGCTTCTTAAATTCAAGGGAATATTTTCTCTTCTCCCCTTACCTTTCTGAGAAATTTAGCACACGACAGGGTTTTGGAAATCTTATAAAATTGAAATGTGTAGGCTTGTTTTAAATGAAATCTTTGGATATATGTTGCATATACATTGTTTTGCCAAAATATCCAATTATCAGAGTTAAATCTGATAGAGATATAGATGATTAAACAAAAAAACAATCAGGATAAGTTTTAAGATTTCTCTGAGCAGAGACATGCAGTTTTGTTATACAAGTGAAGTTTAATTTATAATATTTTGTGGGACTAACTTTTCTCGAGTCATTTATTATTTAGTTTCCTGGAAATTATAAGAAAAATGTAAAATTGGTTCACGCCTATTTCAAAGACTTTGCTTACCAAGTTTTGGGGAAAAGCTGTTTTATCAATTGTAGAACTAGGAATCACACTTCCTAAAGTGAATTAAAGTTAGGCACACAATCATGTTTTTCTTCACCTTGTCTACTTTTTGTTGTATTTGTAATGGCGGAAGTTTGCTAAATGTGTTAAGGTGCTTGCATACATGCTTAAAAGCTTGTACATTCTTCAGTTGTGTTACATATTTTGGTTGTAGAGCTGTTAGTCTGAGCCTGGGATCCGAATGACAACAAGACAAGACCACAACAAGATGCAAGAACAAAGGAATCTATTTCTTGCTAGACGGGTTGAAGCCATGTGAGTGTGTTAGAACAGCTAGGGCCTGGCTGCTCTGACTCACAAGTTTTTTTTTTCTTTTTGGGTCACACCCAGCAATGCTCAGAGGTTACTCCTGGCTTTGCACTCAGGAATTACTCTTGGCAGTGCTCAGGGAGACCATATGGGAAGCTGGTGATCAAACCTGGGTCGGCTATATGCAAACCAAATTCCCTACCCACTGGACTATCTCTCCAGACAACTCAGAAGTCTTTTATACATTAGGGCTTTGGGTTTTGCAAGCATGACACAGTTTGGGGTTTATCAGGCAATGCCATCAGATTTACCCTTGATAGGTTAACTTTACTGTTTTCTCTCACTATTGTTACAGCCTCTTACTATTGGTTCAGGAGACTTTCCTGCTCCTTTTTGTATGAACTAGCATAGTGTAGGGACTTTACGTGAAGAGTCAGGGCTAACTTTGAGGTAATTGAAATGCAGGAGCTACCCTTCAGCCTATCCTGGTGGAGCTTCTGCTCTCACAGTGTTTCCTGGGCCTCATCTTTATTTTGCTCAAAAATTTTATTTGTGATGCATACACTTTTCTTTCAAGTCATATGCCAGAGATCACATGCCATGGTGATAATAGCCAAACAGCTGGCATCATACCTCAGCATTGAGGTAAGTCTGGTATGATGGAAGCTGGAGAAGGAAGCAGATAGCAACAGGTAGTTTGGTACAGAGTTGTGGTCACTTTTAATCTTGACAACAAAAGGGCATCAAGTACCAATAAAAGGACCAGCTTATATAGGTCCAGTAGCAAACCTGGGTCAAGGACAACATTTGGTGTTGCAGAGCCTATGCATCTGGCCTGGAGTTGTTTCCTGCAGGTCACTTTGTATATAGGAAGAAGACATTTTGAAAGTGGCAGCTCATCTGACCATGTATTTTATACTAACTGGTATAAAAATTCTTTCATGCTGCCACAATATCTAACTAGTGGGACTAGCCAGATCTTATTCTATCTATCTATCTATCTATCTATCTATCTATCTATCTATCTATCTATCTATCTATCTATCTATCTATCTATCTATCTATCTATCTATCTATCTATCTATCTATCTATCTATCTATCTATCTATCTATCTATCTATCTATCTATCTATCTATCTATCTATCTATCTATCTATCTATCTATCTATCTATCTATCTATCTATCTATCTATCTATCTATCTATCTAATCTACCTATCATCTACCTACCTACCTATCTATCTAATCTATCTTATTTGTTCATTCATTCATTCATTCATTCATTTATCTATTTAATAATTCATTCATTCATTCATTCATTCATTCATTCATTTATTTATTTATTGTTTTTTGTGTGACACCCGGCAATGCTCAGGGGTTACTACTGGCTCTGCACTCAGGAATTACTCTTGGCAGTGCTTGGGGGACCATATGGGATGCCGGGGATTGAACCCAGGTCAGCTGCATGCAAGGCAAATGCCCTACCAGCTAGACTAGAGAGAAATGCTGCTTGCCTCTTAGCAAGCAAGCATGGCTCTCTGATAAGTCAAAGCTTATCTACAAAACAACCATGAAGTAAAGACGAGAACTTTGTGAAGGTTTGGAGAAATATTAACTGGCTATAAAATATTCTTTGGTAGAGATGCATGCCTTTGTACTCTGAGATACAGTTCATCTCAGATGCTGCTTCTCCATTTTATCCTGCAGGGTCACTTCTGAGGCAGATTTTGGCTCTGCAACATTAACATCTTAAAGGGCATAGGTAAGGTCCTGGGAGAAATTAACCTGAGGGCATTTGACCCTGATGACTTTCCGTTGGAGGGGAGGTCTGGGTTGCAGGGATATAAAACTAGTTTGCTTCCTCTCTCGTTCTCTTTTCTTTTCCCCTTTTCTACTGGTGTCCCTCTTTACTGTCTCCTCTCTGCAGGGCCTTAACATGTGGTGGCAGCCATCTTGGCCTACATGTGGTTGGGGCCCAGCCAGAAACCCTAAGTTTGGGGATTTTCCTATTGCTGCTTTGTATGCCAGAACCTGTGTTAAGTAAGCATTTTAAAACTTCGCCGGATTCTTGCATCCTTTTCTGACCGCTGGCAACCGATCTCCTGGGACAGAAGGGGGATCCCTGACCTTGCTCCCAGATTTTGTGAGGGGCACCTTAGAGTTTCCCCATGGCTTGGAACAAGAACTGGACATCCTACACTAGAAAGGAGAGGATAGTGAATGGATACAACAGGTGACAGGTAAGCACAGAATGGAGACAGTGTCCTGGACATTGGGAAGGGCTTAAAACTATCTATGTAAACTGAGAAGAAAGTGTGAACTCATAAACATCTGGAGTCTTGTATATTAATTTTACATACAAAATTCAAAGATCCACTCAGGACTTAATACAATTTTTCAGTAATAATATCAGTCATCAATCTTAGCCCACGAGACTTGCAAAGCAAGTACTTTTGCCACTAAGTAACTCTGATGTGTCCAACATGTTCTTACATATGGCTGCATTCTCAGCCAGTTGTCTTCATTTGGAGGTCTATTGATTTGAGCCTTCTTCACATACCTTTATCAGACCTTTTTATTGGGGGCATATGGTCTGGAAATCACTTAACATATTTTCTCCTCGCAGACTTAGTAGTTTTCTATAATTAGCTTTCCTTCTGCATCTTCCCTCAGACTCAGCATGCATAAAAACTTCAGGAGACTTAGGTTTTGTTCCTTATCATTATGATATGACCCCTTACTCTGACCCCCAAACCAGACCACTTATTCATGGGAAGCACATAATATACATTTTTTTTTTTATCTCTGGGATCGGAGAGATCTTACAAGGACTCTTAATCTAGCATTCAGCTGGCCCTGGTTTGATACTGGGCATTTCAGAAAGTCCCCATGAGCATTGCCAGGCATAATTGCTGAGCACAGTGCCGTGAGCATTGGTGGGTTCCTCCCACCACCAAAAAGTTAAAGGCTTGAATTTTGTTCTAGGATTAGAACATCTTTTCTGAACACCATATAGTAAAATTAGTCATTAGAGATTTGACTGTTACTTTTATTTTGTCACATTCTGGTTTAACTGATTGATGACTGATTGATGCCCAGCTTTCTCTACAGGGTAGCGAAGCTCTTGACAGATCTCTATCTGTTAAGTAAGTCTCATCAGTAATTAATAATTTTCCCAAATGAAAACAACAGAACAGGCTGATAATGCTGGTATATTTACAAAAGTTCTATACTCTTACATACTAGAATGCAGAGGAAATTCTTCCTACCTCATACACCTAACATCTTTAAAAATACACAAAAGAATAGTAAGTTGAATCAAACAATAAACAAAAAAATTTTTTTGGTTTTGGCCACCCGAGCCAGGGACCCGGTTCGCACAGGAACCGGGGCGGGGACAGGATGCGACGAACCCGGCTGGAGGCGCAGGCACGCCACGTAAACAAAAATTTTAATCCACAAATAAATACAATTATAGGAGTGTAAAGCTAATTTGATGTTTTATTCATTCACTCAATTTATTTATTTATTTACTTATTTGCATTTTGGATCACACCTGGGGACACTGAGGAGTTACTCCTGGCTCTTCTCTCAGGAATTACTTCTGGTGGTGCTCAGGAACCATATGGGATGCTGCTCGAACCTGAGTTGGCCCTGTGCAAGGCAAATGCCCTACCCTGCTGTGCTATCACTCTGGCCCCTAATTTGATGTTTTAAAATAAATACTTTTGTTTGCTTAGGGATTATACCCTGCTTAAGGCACCACGTTACTGGGTCTGCACTCAGGGATTACTCCAGCAGGGTTCAGGGTGTTATGGAGTGCCATTGACTGAACTCAGTTCAGCTGTGTGCCAGAAATGCACCCTTTTTATTGCTCTATTGCTCAAGTACCCAGGACAAATACTTTGAAAAAAATTTTGCCTAAATTTTCTTGACTAGTGAAAAATTCATATGATCATGTCACTGTCAAACTAAAAAAAAATTTTGAAAAATTCCACACTAATTTATCTAAAAGTGATATAGAGAACATCCTTGACTTAATAAGGAATAGTTCTATAAAACTTACATAATTAAGTTATAATGAAAGACTAAACATTTTCCACTAAGGGAAAAAAAGACAAAAATAATGTTTTTTAGTCATTCATATTTATTATAGAACTGAGTTCACCTACTGCAAAAAGACACAAATAAATAAAATGACCTTTCTCATATGTGTGATATAAACATAGTAAGAGAATAATAAATGCCTGAAGGCAACTGAGCCTGCAAACTGGTCTACAGATCTGAGTTTACTATGGTTGAGTCAGGGTGGAAATTGAAGTGGGGGAGGCTCTGGTGGAGGGTGTGGTATTGGGAAACTATATACATGAAGCATTAACATTATTGTAAGTCACTGTGCTTGAAACAAACTAATTGATTAATTAATTAATTAATCCAATCCTGTGCTTTATGAGAATAGCAACTAAGAAAGTGGAAGTCCGGTGTAGATTTCACTACTATTAAAATTCTAATACATAGCTAAGTATAATAAAGTATAATAAAGGCAATACGGGAAAATCTAGGTGGATAATATTTTATATCTCAGTATTATTTCTCAGTATTATTTTACAACATTTTCTGCAAAACCCATTGTATTATAGAATGAAAAATTTGCTTGGAAAAAGAGCACTTGTATTCCACCTATTCAATGATAACTTCTAATTCACAGTAACTGTAAGTCTTCCCATTGTGAAAATGAAATCATGTTGAATGTAACTTTGTAGCTCTTTTCATTTAGCAATGTATAATGAACAGTCACTGACACTTTCTTATACTCATAAATTACAGAGATTTAAGGGTTTTTCATTTTAGGCACAATGATTTACAATAATGTTAATGATGGTTTGGATTAATACAGTGGTCCCAACCCAACATCAAACCCTCCATCAGAGCATTTCCCACTATTTGAAGGAATTACACAGCTAAGAAGTGGGGAGCTAAACTCTCCTTCACTTTACTTGTATCACTTCTCTTCCCATTGTTCATCAATTTGCTCGAGCGGTCACCAGTAACATTTCCATACGTCTTGTAGTGTGCCAGTGTAACCCAAGGACATCTGCTGCTCCAGGAACACGAAGAGTCTCAAACCATTTGTTCAGGTCATGGGAATGAAATCTATAATTGTTACTGTTTTTTGGCATATAAAGTACGACATGTGTAGCTTGCCAGGTTCTGCCGTGCAGGTGGGATACTCTCAGGAGTAAGCTCTCTGTTTGTATATTTACTGATAAAAGCAATGGGGAGACATCAGCTTTTCTCTTGGGTGGAGCTCTGATGAGCTGTAGAATCCGGATGTTGAAAATGCCTGTCCTCATGCTGTGGGGGTTCCTCCAACTACTTGCAAGGCTCTATTAGGCTGACGAGCCAGGGCTAGAGCCCCCCTTCCCCTCCTGGATGCCTCATGATCAGCTGAGCACAAGAAGGGCCGGTAGCAGCTCTGCCCCATGTACCAGAAGGGAGTCCCACTCTTTCTCCTTAGTCATGAAATTTCCATATGCATTATCCGGAATTCTCTGCACAGATATTTTGATTTTTTCATTTGTTCAAGAAGGGAGACATTCACAACATTGGCAACTATCGCCCCATCTGCCTGTTGTCTGTCGTCTACAAGCTGTTTACACGAGTCATCCTGAACAGGACTAGCAGAACACTAGATGAAGGACAATCATGCTAGCAAGCAGGCTTCTGGAAAGGATTCAGCACAATGGACCATATCCACACAGTAACCAAGCTCATTGAGGTTTGTAGGGAGTACACGATGCCGCACTGTCTCATATTCATTGATTTACAGAAAGCCTTTGATTCTGTGGAGACTGAAGTGGTCATCGAAGCCCTAGCCAAACAGGGCGTTCAACCCCAATACATTAAGATCCTTCGTGAGCTGTATTACGGATTCACCACCAGGATCTCACCATTCTACAAAGAAGTGATCATTGATGTCAAAAGAGGGGTTCGACAGGGTGATACCATTTCACCAAAACTCTTCAGCACCACCCTTGAGAACATCATGCGACAATTAGAATGGGAAGGAATGGGAGTGAAGATAGATGGTCAGCAACTACACCACCTCCACTTTGCTAATGACATCGTTCTAATAACACCAAACATTAGCCAAGTGGCACAAATGCTGGTTGACTTCGACCGAGAATGTGGAAAGATAGGTCTACAGCTGAATCTGAAGAAAACTATGTTCATGAAAAATGAACTAGTTCCTGAGGCCCCATTCACTCTCAATGGACAAACATCTCTGAATGCAGCAGTTATGTGTACCTAGGTCGAGAAGTCAACATGATGAACGACCTAAAACCTGAGCTGCGCAGGAGGAAGAGAGCGGCATGGAATGCCTTTTTTTTTTATTTAATTTTATTATTTTCCCCCAAATATTATTACACCATTTTAGACATACAATTGAAAGATGCTCATGTGGAGTTTTGGATCTACAGTGTTCCAACACCCATCCCTCCACCCAAACCCATCTACCATCACCAATGTCCCCACCTCCCTCCCCCTCCCGCACCTCAACCACTTGGCAGATTCTGTATGTCATTTCCTTCATCTTTATATCTCCTTCCCGATAAACTTTCCTGCTCTTCGTGGAATACAGTGCATTAAAAGACATTACTGTTTCACTATTTTTAGTGGACCCGCGCGGCCGCTTGCGGCCACGCGATCTGGGCTCGAACTGGTCTTACTCTGTTGATCTGGTCGTGAGGCATTTTCTCAGCATCTGGACAGCGAAGATGGTGGCTAGTGTGATGGGCGAAGTTTCATCCGGCTGCTTCCGGGACCCCCCAGAGGCGATGGGCCAACACCCAAAACCCATCTGCCCTCCTCGGGATCCCATCGTCAGCTGGGCTCGGCGCGAGCCGGGCTCCAGTCTCCCCAGCCGCTTGCGCAGCTCTGCATACTGGTTCCCGGGCGGCTCCTGGGCGGGTCCACCAGACTCGACAAAATGGAGGGGGGGGGGGAGTGGCTTAACCCTGACTCCATCTGGCGAATTCCCAGTGATTCCCGCTTCTGGGAGCCGCCTACCTGGGCTCGAACTGGTCTTGCTCTGTTGATCTGGTCGTGGGGCATTTTCTCAGCGTCGGACAGCGAAGATGGTGGCTAGTGTGATGGGCGAAGTTTCATCCGGGCTGCTTCCGGGACCCCCCAGAGGCGATGGGCCAACACCCAAAACCCATCTGCCCTCCTCGGGATCCCATCGTCAGCTGGGCTCGGCGCGAGCCGGGCTCCGGTCTCCCCAGCCGCTTGCGCAGCTCTGCATACTGGTTCCCGGGCGGCTCCTGGGCGGGTCCACCAGACTCTGGAATGCCTTTAAAGGCATTGAAGAAATAGCTAAAAGGACAAAGAACCTCTGGTTCCGGGCACATCTCTTTGACTCCACCGGTTCTCCCTGCGTTAACATACGACTCAGAGACCTGGGCCCTACGAAACCAGGATGAGAATGCTATTCGGGTCTCCCAGAGAGGAATCAAATGAGCTATGCTTGGAATATCACGTCTCACTCAAGTGAGTGAAGGAATCCGGAGTTCTGACCTCTGTCGCTATTCCAGAATCAGGGATGCTGTCTCATTTGCCAAGGCTTCGAAAATCAGATGGGCTGGACATGTAATGCGATTTGGAGACAACTGCTGGACTAGATACCGACTGAATCCCACAGGATGTGAAAAGATCACGTGGCCGCCCACCTACAAGATGGTCAGACTTCCTTGTTAAGACCCTGAAAAAACGGTTTGAGGCTCTTCATATTCCTGAATCAACCTGATGCCATTGGGCTACATTGGCACATGATAGGGTCCAATGGAAAATTACTGGCGCCCGCTCGAGCAAATTGATGAATAATGGGATTCAAGTGATCAAGTGAAGTGATCATTGATTATATAGTTGAATTTTTATCTCTTTCATTTATGTATTTATTTTATCACTTATTCATTTATATCAGATTCAATTATGTACATTTTACACTTTGGATAGTTTTAAAAATATATTCATTGATAACTCAATATTGCTTTACCTTAATATTAATACCTTTTGTTTACTATTACCATAATTTAGGATTGGGAGCTCAAATCATTTCTGGCTCTAGTATTCCATTGACCAACACCTATATATGCCAATTATTTTAAGCTTATTTTTTCAGATTTTCTAAGTAAAATATATTATATTAAATTAGTTAAATGGGTGTGCGTGATCCCTGCGTCTCTGCGACCCAAACTGCCCCAGGGAAGAGCGAAACTCCATCAACGGAACCAGGCTAACTGCCTTGGTTTCACCGGGAACCTTGGGCGCGCGCCCTGGGACCCGGCTGAAAACTCCTCCCCACCCCGCCAGGTGTGTACGTGATCCCCGCGCCCCCGCGGGACCCAAACTGCCCCAGGGAAGAGCGGAAACTCCATCAACGGGAACCAAGGCTAACTGCCTTGGTTTCACCGGCGGAACCTTGGGCCCCTGCGCTTCCGTAATCATCCCAAAACTCAAAACCGCTAGGACAAGCGCCGCGCGAACCTTTTACTACCTATCTTGCATGAGGTACCACTGAACCTTGGTTCCTACATCCTTGCTACCCACCCAAACTCCGCAAACAGACCAGACACCTACTAACTGTACTATCCTGTCATCCAAGACCCCACATTTGCAACCTACAATAGTCAAAATGGTAAGGCAACGCAAAGTTCCATCCAGCTCTGTGAGTGAAGTCACTAGTCCAGATGAGCCAAGCAATACCAATGAGTTATATAACCTCTCTGATAAGGAATTTCGGAAAGAAATGTTAAGGAGTCATAAGGAATTCAAAGAAGCAATGGAATGCAAACTCAATAAAATACAAGAGGACATGATAGAAGAAGTGAGGAAAATGCAAATGGAAATGACATATATTAAAAATGAGGTAAATGAAATGAAAAACACAGTGGAAAGCCAGCATAGCAGAATAATAGCTACTGAAGAAAGAATTAGTGATCTCGAAGACGCCGCTCCAAAGATTCTCTACACAACACCAGAAGATAGAAAAAAGACTCACAATTACCTAACAGACAACAAGAGATAATCGGGATGAAGCCAGAAGAAACAACATACGGATCATTGGGGTCCCAGAAGGGCAAGAAGAAAACCCTGATGAAGAAGAAACTGTCAAAGCCATCATTGCTGAGAAGTTCCCGAACTAAAAAACACTTGCCTCAAGATCCAGGAGGCCCGTAGGATACCTGCTAAAAAGAAACCCCAACAAGAATACTCCAAGACACATCTTAATTAAAATGACAAAAACTAAAGATAGAGATAGAATACTGAAAGCAGCAAGATCAAAGAAGGAAATCACATACAAAGGAACATCTCTAAGATTTACAGCAGACTTCTCTGATGAAACACTCCGAGCAAGAAAACAATGGTGGGATATTGTGAAAAGGCTGACTGAACTGCAGGCCTCACCAAGAATTCTTTACCCGGCCAGACTCACATTCAGATATGAAGGAAAGATACACAACTTCATGGATAAGCAACAACTCAGGAACTTCATGGACTCAAAACCAAACTTAAAAGAAGGACTGAAGGGTCTACTGTAATACGACCAAACCCATAAGCACAACAAGCTCAAACAGAAAGATGGCACAAAAAATCCGATGACAATAATCTCTCTCAATGTCAATGGTCTAAATGCACCAATTAAGAGACACAGAGTAAAAAAATGGATTAAAAAATTGAACCCAACATTCTGCTGTCTACAAGAAACACATCTGAATAATCAGAACAAACACAGACTCAAAGTCAAAGGTTGGAAGACCATTCTCCATGCAAACAATTCCTCCAAAAAGGCTGGTGTGGCCATATTAGTATCAGATAATATAGACTTCAGGCTGAAAAAGGTTAGAAGGGACAACGAAGGCCATTTCTTATTACTTAAGGGGTATGTACACCAGGAAGAAATTACACTACTAAACATATATGCACCCAACGAGGGGCCAGCAAAATACATAAAACAACTGCTAAGAGACCTCAAAGAAGACATTAACAGTAGCACAATAATAGTTGGAGACTTCAACACTGCTCTATCAACGATGGATAGATCAACAAGACTGAAACTCACCAAGGAAATATTGGCCCTGAAGGAAGAAATGGAAGAAAGAGAGCTAGTAGATATATACAGGGCTTTTCATGCCAAAAAAGCTGAATACACATTTTTCTCTAGTGCACATGGAACATTCTCCAAGATAGACCACATGCTAAGCCACAAAGCATACCTCAATAAAATAAAAAGATAGAAATTGTGTCAGCTATCTTTTCAGACCATGATGCACTGAAAATGGAAGTTAACCGTACACAGAAACAGGGAGTCAAACCAAACACCTGGAAACTGAACAGCTCACTCCTGAACAACAAATGGGTCATAGAAGAAATCAAACAGGAAATCCAAAGATTTCTGGAAACAAATGAAAATGAAGACACCAACTATAAGAACTTGTGGGACACGGCAAAAGCCGTGTTAAGAGGGAAATTTATAGCTCTGCAAGCATTCATCAGGAAACAAGAAAGGGCCCACATAAATAACCTGACTACACAGCTGAAGACATTAGAGAAAGACCAACAAAAGGAGCCCAACCCAGGCAGAAAAAAAAGGAAATAATAAAACTTAGAGAGGAAATCAATGAGTTGGAAACCAAAAAAACAATCCAAAAGATTAATGAAACCAAGAGCTGGTTTTTTGAAAAAATAAACAAGATTGACAAACCATTGGCAAGACTTGTAAGGACAGGGAAAGAGAGAACCCAAATAAATAGAATCAGAAATAAAAAGGGTGACATCACAACAGAAACCACAGAAATCCAAAAGATCATCAGAGATTACTTTGAGAGCCTGTATGCCGTGAAACATGAGAATCTAGAAGAAATGGATCAATTCCTGAAGTCCTATAACCTCC